>CAUYUJ010006562.1:50000-52848 GCA_963575745.1 Prorocentrum cordatum
ACGCACACCACACAACACATACGCGTACTATTCACAGGGCGTGGCAGGCGTGGCACTTTCTGGACACCAGAAAGCGTGCGCAGGGAGTGCGCGCGGGGTGGCCCCTCGGCGCTGACATTATGCGCGCCAGGGTCAGAAAGCGTGGCACGCGTGGCACTCTCGACACCAGAAAGCGTGCGCAGGGGGTGGTCCCTCAGCGCGGCCTCTATGCGTGCCAGGGTCGGACAGCGCGGCAGGTGTGGTACTTTGTCGACACCGGAGAGGGCGCTCAAGGGGTGATCCGTCGGCGCGGGTGCTATGCGTGCCAGGGACGGAAAGCGCGGCGGGCTTGGCCCTCTCTCGACACCAAAGGGGGGAATTACACAGGGGGTGGTCCCTCAGCGCGGCCATTGTGCGTGCCAGAGCCAGAAACTGCGGCAAGCATGGCATTGTCTCGATGCCAAAAAGGGGGGTGCGCATGGGGTGGTCCACCGGCGCTGGCTCTGTGCGTGCCAGGGTCGGAAAGCGTGGCAAGCGTGGCATTTTCTCGGCACCGAAGGGGGGCGCAGGGGCTGGTCCTTCAACGTGGTTCTCATGCGTTCCGAAGTCAGAAAGCGTGGCAAGCGTTGCACTTTGTCGACACAAAAGAAGGTACGCAAGGGGTGGTCCCTCAGCGCGGCCTCTATGCGTGCCAGGGTCGGACAGCGCGGCAGGTGTGGTACTTTGTCGACACCGGAGAGGGTGCGCAAGAGATGATCCGTCAGCGAGGTCGCTATGCGTGCCAGGGACGGAAAGCGTGGCGGGCGTGGCATTTTTTTCGACACCAACAGGGGGAGTACGAAGGGGGTGGTCCCTCACCGCGGCCATTGTGCGTGCCAGAACCGGAAAGTGCGGCAAACGTGGCAGTGTCTCGACACCAGACTGGGCGCGCACGGGGTGGTCCATGGGCGCAGGCTCTATGCGTGCCAGGGTCGGAAAGCGCAGCAGGTGTGGCACTTTGTCGACCCCGGAAAGGGTGCGCAGGGAGCGGTTCTTCGGCGCTGTTGCCATGCGTGCGCCACGGTCGGAAAGCGTGGCAGGCGTGGTACCTTCTCGACACCAGAGGGAGTGCGCAATGTGGTCCCTCAGCGCGGCTTCTATGCGTGCCACGGTCGGAAAGCGTGGCAAGCGTGGAATTGTCTCGACACCACAAGGGGTGCGCAAGGGTCGGTCCCTCAGCGCGGGTTCCATGCGTGCCAGGGTCGGTAAGCGCGGCAGGCGCGGCACTTTCTCGGCACCAAAGAAGGTGCGCAAAGGGTGATCCCTCTGCACGGCCTCAATACGCGCAAAGGTCGGAAGGCGCGGCCGGCGCGGCACTTTGTCGACACCGGAGAAAGTGATCCCTCGGCGCGGTCGCTATGCGTGCCAGGGTCGGGAAGCGCGGCGGGCGCGGGGGGGTGCGCAGGGTGTGGCCCCCCAGCGCAGCCACTGCGCGTGCCGGAGCCGAAAAGCGCGGCACGCGCAGCAGCTCGAACTGTAGACACCTTGGCACTAACCAGCTCGAATGCTGCCGGTGCTGCCTTGCCGCCAGCGTCGGTCATGCCGCCCAAATGCGCCATTGAAGCACTGCCGCCTACGTGTTTCAATCTCAAAAATTCCATGACAAACGCACTCACCGGGTTAACATTGGAAAGTTGCGCACGTTGCGGGGCAGCTCTGGTGAAACACGCTTTCACTTTTTACCATCGGCAGCTGATGAAGCAGTAGCATGATACGCTGCTCACCATCGAGGACGGGGAGACGATGCCAACAGGCAGCGCTTGACGAATTACTTGCTGGACCCCTTTTTCAACAGGGTTTCCAGCTGACCAACCGGGGAAACGGAGGAAGGTGATGGCTCGCCACTGGTGAAAGTTTGGGGAGTCGGCGATGCCGACAACGCGGGCATTGCCACGCCCGCGCACCCCTCAACGGTCTCCAGCAGTTATGCTTGCTACCCCTGTTCGTGCCGATGGAACCCCTCGCATGCAGCTGTCCCCGGAACCAGCGGAGATGGACTACTGCTGGTCGCAATGACCATGGACGCGTGAACTGCGACAGTCGATCCTCCTTGAGACTTTGTTTTCCCGAACGGATATGAAGGCGGTCAAGTTGCACAAGGAATTCGCAGCCAAGCGGGCTGCTGCTCCAGAGTGCCGACCGTCGAGAAGGTGAAAGGCGTCGCGCACTGCACGCGACAGGCAGCCCTGGCAGAGCGGTTGGATGCGGCTAACTTCCTCGACTCAGCTGACCAGGAGGACCCGCGCCCAGACCCTGTCAGCGGTAGCGGAAGCGGTAGTGGTTTCGGTAGTGGTACTGGTAGTGGTAGCAGCAATGGCGCTCGTAGTCGAAGAAGTAGTACTTGAAGACGTAGTGGCGATGTTGGTAGTAGTGGTTGTGGCAGCAGTAGCTGCAGCTGCGGAGGCGGCGGCGGCAGCAGCAGCAGCAACAGCAGCAGCAGCGGGAGTGGTAGTAGTAGTAGTAGTAATAGTAGTAGTAGTAGTAGTAGTAGTAGTAGTAGAAGTAGTAGTAGTAGTAGTAGTAGTAGTCGTAGTAGTCGTAGTAGTCGTAGTAGTCGTAGTAGTCGTAGTAGTCGTAGTAGTCGTAGTAGTCGTAGTAGTCGTAGTAGTCGTAGTATAGTAGTAGTAGTAGTAGTAGTAGTAGTAGTAGTAGTAGTAGTAGCTACTAGTAGTGGTAGTAGTAGTAGTAGTCGTAGTAGTAGTAGTGGTAGTAGTAGTAGTAGTAGGAACAGCAGTAGTAGTGGTAGTAGTAGTAGTAGTAGTAGTAATTGTCGTAGCACTAGTCGTAGTAATAGTAGTAGTGGTAGTAGTAGTAGTAGTAGTAGTAGTAG
>CAUYUJ010006563.1:0-38440 GCA_963575745.1 Prorocentrum cordatum
GAGGCGCCGCGCCGCGACGTCGTCCTTTCCAGCCTCGGCAACAACGGCGCTGTCGAGCTCGGACGCGAACGGCGGCCCCTCCTCACCCCACAGCCAAGTGTCCTCATCCACCACTCTGCCCGCCCCTCTCAACCTCTCCGTCTGGGCCGCGGCAACGGTCTTCAAACGACCCAGCAATGTCTCCGCCGCGCAATTCTCCTCCTCAGTCCAGCAGTCCGCCTCGCAGTACCCGTATTTCCGCAACGTGCGGGAAGCGCGAGCCTCCAGTCGCAACTCGAAGCGTCGCCGCTCCCGGAACGCCGTCGTATGCCTGGCCCTCATGAAGTCCGCATACTCCGGCAGGTCCTCCTCGAACACCAAGTCCCGGGGATGCTTGACGCGCGTCGTGGCGACGAAACCGATCCCTGCAACGGCCGCGGTCTTCGCTGACAGGTGCACGCGGACTTTCGCCAACGTCATCCCCTGCGCCTTCCAGTGCGTCAACGCCCATGCCAGCTGCAACGGGTAGTTCTCGCGCCACACGCCCTCCTCCATGGTGGAAGACACTCTCTGCCTCCAAATGGGCACCCAGTTCAGCCGCTCCTCGTCTCCCGGGAAAAACGACCGCGGCCGACCCTGCCCGTCTGTCCCTAGATCGATATCATCGAACTCGACGAACACGCAGAGGGGCGCCTGCAAATCCGGCCGAGCGCCATTGTGCGGGTCGGCGCCCTCGGGCCACATGTAGCCGCGCAGCGTACCAGCGTACCCATCGCCCCGTTCATGAGCCCCGCCTCAACCCAGAGGTTCTGAGTCAACAGCACGCGGGCCCCTTCGCAGACAAACAGCTCGTTCTCGAGTCCGCGGAAGTCCTCGGACGCCATCTGGTCTGGCCTGGACTTCCGCTTTTTCTCCTTTTTGTCGTGGTAGGCACGCAACGCCGCGATGGGCTTGCCACTCGCAGCGGCTACCTGGTACAACCTCTCCATGTTCACTCTATCGGCGCCACATGCACCCGAGGCCCGATCCTTCCTGCCGTCCATCAGCAGCGGGGCCGTCTCGAAGGCCGCCAGCTCCTCCCTCCCCTCCTTGGTCATTTGCAGCACCGACCTGTTCCGGCGCCTCAACCACGCATGATCCCGCTGCTCCCAGGTGCACTGCGCCATGCCTTTCGTGACCTCCAAAAAGCGATCAGCATCCTGCCTGTACTCCGCCTGCCGCTCCTTCGACAGCCCCTCTTTCTCACCGCGCCACCGGTGCACGCGCCGGAGCACGGCCACGTCCTGGAGCGTATCGCGCACGAAACTCCCATTATTCACTAACCTGTCCGTGCTCCAGGCGTCGTCGGGGGTCCGCTCCGCCCCCCTGGGCTTGTTCTTTGCAGACCCCCCATACGCGCCCATCCGGTACAGGGGGTCATCGCCGATTGGCGGCGCCTGCTGCGGATCCCCGGCGAGCACGGCATCCTTCCCGCCGAGATACACTGGCCTCGCACCCTGCGCCGCACTCTTCGCCGCAACACCAAGAGTATCCTGCACCTTGAACTCGATCTTGCCCAGCATCTGCCGCCCGATCATGCTCATCTCATCCAACACAAACAACCTCGCCTGACGCAGTCGAGTCTGCGTCTTTTGAAACCGGTCCCCGTCCTTGCGTACCCATGGGCCGCAATATCCCACCGGCACACCGAACGCCCTGTGCAGGGTGGTCGCGCCATATTTCAACTGGAACGAGGCGCACCCGGTGGGAGCGGCGAGCAAGCAGCAAATCCGCTCCTCCTCATCAATCTCTTCAGGCCCTCGTCGGATTTCGCGCACGCCGCGGCGATCTTGATCCAGCCTCGTCCTCGGGGCAAACTGCCGCACCCGCTTTCGCCTCGCGGCTACGAAACTGCGCACGGTGCGCGATTTCCCCGTGCCGGCCACGCCCGTGACCATCAATCTCAACGGGTCGGCTTCCGAATGGCGGTCGTCCATGACGATGTCGTGGGCGAACTTCTGCCAGGGGTCGAGATCGGCGCGCTCGACGACCTCGGCCCCGTCGCCTACCTTGGCCTTTCCGTACCACTCATCCCGGAGCTTCTCCAGACGCCCTCTCTCGCTCGTCGACACATTGCACTCCTCGTTCAACCAATTGAAGTCCTTGGGGTTCACCCGGACCCTGCCGCGCACCTCATCGCCCGCAACATCCCCGACGCGCACGTCCGCCGCCTGCACAGCAGGGCCAGCCGCGCTGACGCGCTCATCGGCTGGGCGGCGCTCCCACTCGGACGCCTCCCCCGCGGCCGCAGCAGACTCAGCGCCCTCCCCCGGCCGCGCCTCGCGTAAGACAGCATCCCGAGCCTCCTCGTTCGGGTCCTCGTCCCCGCGCAGCACGAGTCTGTCCACCAAGTCCTCCACTTCCTCCCCCGACTCCGCCTTCTCGCTGTCTCTGTCATCGTCGCCGCGCTCAGAGCCATCATCGGACGCCTGCCCCCCGGCGCCGCCCGCCGCCTCCTCTGCCCCCGCGCCCCGCCCCTGCTGTCGCGCCTCATGCCGCCTCACCATTTCGCGTCGCGTCCGGCGCAGCAGCTCCCGGTTGCTAGCGACCCCGTCTTCCATGATGGCGCCGAGCACTTCCTTGTAGAACGGGTTCGCGCGCTCGTACTGCTCCACGACCCACGCCGGAACCCACTGGCGGAGCATGGGGTCAGTGAGCATCTCCATCATCATATGCCCCCAATACTGATCGCTCTGCCCCCCCCAGGCCCTTCCCCCCGACTTGAGCCAGAGTTCTTGCACGCCCAGGAACCGCTCGCTTCCAGCATCCTGGCCAGCACCGCCCGCCAAAGGCTGAACGAACTCCGTGGCCCCAATGCAAGCCGCCGGCACCGGCCGGACGTCCCTCAGCATCTCCTGTTCGATCATGGCCGTGCGGTCCGCGGTCGCCATGTGCCGCCAGTGCGCGATGACGTTCGCCCGCGCGTACGCCTCGTGGCAGGCGTGCTGCACGTTCGCGCACTCCGCGCTATAGCCAGGGGTCACCTGCAGACACACCGCAGGGTTCCCGCGCCTCAGCTCCCCGCGGTACACAGCGTACTTCCAATAAAATTCGAACAACGACACATCGCGCACCTCTTCCACCGAGATGGACTCGTCGCCCCTGGCACGCTGCCGACGCACAAACTCCAGGCGCTTGTCGAACTTGTCCACTTTGCTATCCCAGTGCACAGGCTCGTCATCTGCCTTGTCCCGCAGCGCAGACGCAGGCTTCAGCGCGCGGGCCCCCGTCGTGTTGAGGGTCACGACGGGCAGCATGGACAAAACCATGGGCAGGCGCAACCCCAGCAGCGCCACCTCGTAACAGGGGTAGTCCCGCTCCCCGAGCATCCGAGCAAAGAACTTCTGAATGGAGCGCCGAAGGAAATCAGTCCCTTCGCCCTCTGGGACGTAAGCGCAGACCTCGTTGACGGCGTCGTCGAGCACCTCCTTGATCATCCGCGAGCCCTTGGGCGCCTTCGTCGCGTACTTCGTGACGTACTCCACGACCGCCCACAAGTTCAGAACGGGACGCCAGTCAATGTTCCCCATGTTGGCCAACAGCACGTGCTCCTCGAAACTATTGCAGAGCCTGTCGTTCCGCGGAAACACCGCCTGCCAGTGGCCCTCCCGGCGGCCCTTCTCCATGCGGAACGGCCGGGGCCCGACGCGGCCCCACCTGTCGCTCGGGAAATCATATCGGCAGAACACGCACCCCTCCTTTCCGCGAGCACACGCGTGAACCCCGAGCCGCGGCGGCCCCATGCCATGCTTCGTGTGCCGCGCCACCCTGTTCACCAGCGCAGCCACCAGTCGCCGAACGGGTTGCACGTCCAACTACCCCGACGCCTCGGACGCAAAGGCCTCGTCCAGAACCTTCCGCAAGTTCAAGCACTCCGGCGCAGAAGCGGGCACGCTACGCACCGCCCGGCCCTCCGACGTCTCGCGCACAGCCTCGCCCTCCATCTCCACGTCCACGTCGAAGGCGCCAACCTCGTCGTCCCACGTGTACCTGCTCGCGCCCGCGTCGTCGTAGCACGGGTTCCACTCCGAGACCACGTGCCCGAAGAACTCATAGAACCGCTTCTCCAAAACGCTCTGCAGCGCGACGTCCTCATGCTCCGGCTTCAGCACGCCGAATTCGAGACCAGCACCCCCTAGTCGCTGCCCGCGGGCCCCGTGGGGGACCCCAGCAGGTCTCGACCCCCGAGCAGCACCGCGGCCCTCAACGCCATCACCATCCCGAACGTCCTCCACGGGATCACCCCCCGCCTCGTCCTCCGGCGCTGGATCCTCTGGCCCGACGCGCTCGAAAGCAACGTCGGCCTCCGCCCCCTGGCCGCGGACGCCCTCCTCCCCTTGCACGAGCACCAGCCACCCTCGAACCACCAGGGCGTCGAGGAGCGCAGAAGCCCTGCCCACGAACTCATCCTCGTCGTCGCCTGCGCCATCTTCACTACATGATCCCGAAGCCGCAGAGCCCTCACCCTCAGGAGCCCGCGGCGCACGCTGGCCAGGCCGGCCGGCAACGGCGCGCAGGACCTGCTCCAGGGCAGCGAGGGCAGCACCACGACGCCTCCGCTCCTGCAGGGGCCAGGCCAGCGGTCCTGCCTCAAGCGAGGGCTGGCACGCCGCCACGTCACTCGCCACGCTCGGCGGAAGCATGTCCCCCTCCCCGTCCACGTCCGCGCGAACCCGCGCAACCGCCGGCCCAGGCAGCCCCACGCTGAACCCGTGGCAATGCAGATTGCCATCCGCGCCACACTCGGCCCTGGCCATGGCCATGTACTTGAACTGCTCCGAGTGGGGAAGCACGGCGAGCATCACCATCCGCATGTTCAGCTCCACCCAAGGCCATCATGTAGGCCACCAGGTCCGGGTTGTCCCGCGCGAAACGGAAGCGCTCCTCTCGCCCGTCACCAACCCAATCCCCCAGAGCACGGTCTCCCGCCGCCCGCGCCCCTGGACCTCCCCCCATGCGCTGAATGTCATACGCGGCGGTGTAAAACGGATTCTGCGTCCACCAAATGGACGGGTGACGGCCGAGCCCGACGACATCCGGCACAAGCGCACGCCCGCGCTGAGTCCGCCCCTGCCCCGCCGGCAGGTCCAGCTCGCGGAGGAACCGCCTGCCGACCGGCTCGGCGCCGTCCGCCTGAGTGCCCTCGACCCAGGGCGGGTGCCAGGACAGGTGCTTCACGGTGCTCTGCTACTTCTTCGACTCATACGACCAGTGCATGGTGGTCGAGGGCACATCGCGGCCCACGTTCGCGAGCTGGCCCACCAGGATCCGCACGCGGTCCTCGCTCTCCAGGATTTGCCTGAGCCCGCCCTTCGTCATCACACTTGGGCCCTGGACGCCGAGGCCCGCGCGCCTGTACATGGTCCGATACACCCCAATACCCTTGCCCCGCGCCTCGTTCAGGAGCAGCACGTTCACCATGGCCCACATCACGCGCTGGCCACGCGGGCCGCCGACGAACTGCCCGGTGCGGTAGCACATCAGGTGCTGCACCCAGTCCTGCACGGACACCCGCCGGGGACGGTCGTCGAAGAGGTCGCCGATGCCCATGGGAAACTCCAACGGGAACGCCCTCGCGAAACGCCCGATGGCGCGCGCCGGGACCTGGTCCTCGCTCTGTCCGGGCCAGCCGTAAATCAAGCGCTCACCCGTCCGCGCGACTGCCTCGTCCTCGTCAAACTCCGGCAAGTTCTCCTCGACGCACCCCGTGTCCCTATCGCGCGCAGCTGCCACGAACTTTCCCGCCATGGCCAGCTCGAGCATCACCTCGTCCAAAACCGACTCGCGAGAGACGCCGCCCTCCGCACCGGCAAACCGGCCCTGCACACGGGGTCGCATCCAATCGACTAGGAACTCGACGCGCACGCAGTCCACGGCCACGCGGTCCCTCTGCACGGACTTCACGGCGTTATCCTCCCGCGCCGCAGCCAGCAGGCGGCCGAACAGGTCCTCCGTCGTCTCGTCGTCACCAAACTTCAACCCCTCCAACTGGCCCTCCGCCTCCGGCTGCAACCCCGTCCACCATCGCTGCACTGCCCCACATACTCAAACTGCGCCTTGTCGAGCCACGCACTGAACACGTCGTGATCAACGGCCATGGCTTCATCTTCCACGCCGACGTCGAACTCCCCGTCAGCCGCCGCATCGGCATCACCCTCGGCCGCGGCCTCCGCGCCGCCCTCGTCGCCTCCCCGCGCATCGTCGCCCTCGTGGCCAGCAGGCTCGCGCCCGGCGTCGTCGCGGGGCCCGACGAAGTGCACGTCGAAGCCCGCGGCAATGAACTGGCGCGGCGTGACGACGTCGACGCCACAGGGGACGCAATCCCGAGCAATGGCCTCCGCTTCCGTCACGGGCCCAAGCTCCTCCGGCTCCCCAGCCTCGCCCCCCGACGGCAGGACGCCGTCTTCGCTCTCTCTCGGCGCGTAGGACGCGAGGATCTCGTCGTCCGGGAGCACGTCAAACAGGCGCGGGTCGTAGTACTAGTGCATGGGCTCGTCCGCAGTACCCCCCAGGCGCCAGGGCCCATACGTGCCCGCAAACGCACACAACGCCCGGAGCACGTGCCCGCAGTAGCGCCAGCTCACGTGCAGGCCCTCCACGACCTCCTTCCCGAACCCTACATTCCGCCGCAACATCAAGCTGAAGGGCACTTTCCGAGGGTGCCAGGGCAGCACCACCCGCGGCTCCACGTGCTCCTGCAGCTCCCTCCCCCTGCCTCCATGAACGTACTCGATGATCACGTCCCCGCTGAGCAGCACCTCCACGACGCGCCCTGGAAAGACCAGGCGCCCGTGCAGGTCCACGCCGAAGCGCTGCCGCTCCTCGTCCGTGCAGCCCGCGGCCAAGCGCTCGGGGCGGCGCGGGTCGTCGGGGCGCTCGCCGGGCCCACGCGCCGAGTTCACGCGGTCCCCGACACGGAACCCCTTCATGAGGTCGTGGCGCCGCGAGAACCCTGCCACGTCCTGCGGGAACGAGATGATGTTCTTGCGGAACTTGCGCAGCCCCGTGCGGGACACCGTGGCCAGGTGCACCTGCATGTGGTCCAGGGCAATGAGCAGGCTCTCCGTGAGCGTGGCCTGGTCGAAAAGCTCGCGCAGGTCATCGGACGGGAAGCGGACGCACGGGTCCATGTGGTTCTGCGCGGTGCGGAGCCCCACCACCTGATACAGGTCGTCCTCCGTGGCCGCGGCCGCGGCCTGCTTGTCCAGGTCCTGCCTGCACCGCATACACACGCCCCTGCACTCCAGAGCGAAGCCGTCCGGCGGGACGCGCGGCGGCACCTCGTCCCACTCGGCCACCTCCGTGCTGCACGCGGCCAGCCCGTCCCCGCCGCGCCGCAGCAGCAGCATCTCCTCCGCGAGCTGCACCGGCGGCTCGAAGGCCGGGTGGAACGCCGGGAACCGCTCCTGGCACTCGTGGCACGTGAACTTCACCATCCGCGTCAGGATCGCCTGCGCCGCCTGCACCGCCCGCACGGACGCGTCGCGCAGCTGCACGTCGTTCTTCGCCACGCGCAGCGGCACCGTCTTCAGCGCCAGCAGCATGCACTTCTGGTGCACATCTCCCGCGGCCAGGCGCCGACGGTGGTCAAGCAGAACCTCCCGCCATCCGTGGCCCGCGCGATTGCGAACGCGCCCTTGCGCTTTAAACGCCCACTCCTGCGCCTCGGGCATGGCCCCGAACACGAACACCTCCCGAGCGGCATGCCCCTCCTTCGCGGGGACACCCCCTGGAGCCCATCTCGTCCGAATCTCCACCCGCAGAGCATCGCCGTAGCGGCCGCGTTTCTTCGCTCGACGCCCTCGCCCTCGACCCCCGCGACCCGCCCCCCTGGCGCCCTGGGCGGAGGCCTGCCGCAGCGCGTCGAGGCCCTCCATCACAGTGCGCTCGCCCGCACCGCCCTCGGTCAGCAGCCCCGCCACGCCCGCGTCCCCCTGGAGCTGACCCACCCAGACGCGGCCCGGGTTCTCGCCCTCCTCCGCCCTGCGCACGCGGGGGCCCTGGCCCCGCCACCACGCACCCGCCATGTCCGCGGGCTCCCGCCACCCTGCAGGGCGCTCCACGGGCAAGACGACCACGTCGTCGTCCGGGACCACGTTCGCCGCGAAGCCCACCGCAACGCGAGACTCGCGCTGCCACAGAGCCTGGAAGTCGTCCGCGTCTCCCCCACCCGGCTCATCGCAGCACCGCACCGCGCGCCACTGCGTCGCGCCACCCTCGCCCACGACTGGCGTCTGCAGCATGCTACACACGAAGCGCACCCGAGGCCACTGGGAGCGCCAACGGAAGTCTTCCTCCACGGAAACCTCCTCCCACCCCGTGCGCGCCTCGCTGGGGTCGCGACCCTGCGCGCGTCCCTCTAGCTGCAGCAGCGCGCGCCCGAAGCGGCCCGGTTGCCCTGGCTCCATGAGCGCACCCCACAGCGCGTCCCCGTCGGACCCCTGGAAGCGCACGGCAGCCCGATCGCACCCTCGCCGCGACACCAAGTACTCGCGCACGGCATCGACCAGCTGCCGCAGCCGCTTCTCCTTCAAGTGCGGCACGGACGCCACTGCCCACGCGCGCGCAGGCGCACCCCCGCTTCGAGGCAAGGCAGCGCGGCGCGGCGCGCGCCCCTCCGCGCCCTCCGCCGCTCGCGACGCCGCCAAGTCTGCCTCCGCCGGCGGCCCGGCACCATCGAGGCGCACGAGTTCCGCGTCGAGCGCCGCGCGCACCTCGCCCGGCAGCGCCACGTCGTCCTCCGAGGCGACCTCGCGGTCCGACGCGGACCGCTCGTCCTCATGCTCCGACGCCGAGAGCTCCGCCATCTCGGCGAACAGCTCGCCGCCGCGTGCCTTTCCCGCGGCCCCGCGCCCCGCGCCGCCCGCCTCGGCCCGTTCTTCGGCGGACGTCATGCGCCCGAGCCTCCTGCGCTTCGCTGGCCTCGCCGCCTCCGCCGCATCCTCGCCAGCACGCCCGCAATCGTCAGCCCCGCTCGCAGCACTGGCACCGGCCGCCTCTGCCTCAGACATCTTGCGCCCCACCCGCCGCCTCCCCGCGCCGCGCCCCGCGCCGCCCCCGGCAGCCTCCGCCTCGGACGTCTTACGGCCCAGCCGCCGCTTCCCACGGCCCCCGCGCGGCCCCCCGTTGGCCTCCACCTCCGACGTCTTGCGCCCCAACCGCCGCTTCCCGCCCCCCGCGCGCCCCCCCCGCACCGCCGCCCTCGCACACCGCGCCGCCCGCCGCGTCGTCGCCCTCGCCGCCGCGCGCAGCGCCTTGATCCTCCGACGCAAGACTCGCCTCAGCGCCCTCCGCCCGGTCGCGCTCCTCCTGCGACGTCTTGCGCCCCACGCGCCGCTTCCGACCACGCCGGCGCACGCCCCCAGCGACGCCGTCCTCCTGCGGCCCTTCCCCCGCGGCGTCGCCGCCCTCTCCCCCGAGCGCAGCGCCCTGGTCCCCCGACGCAGCAGCCGCCGCCCCCGCGCACCGCGCCGCCGCGCCCCTCAACCCTCAGTCCAGGTCGGTGTCGCGAACCTTATAGTACTCATCCCCACGCGCACGCGCAGCGCAGGCAGGCAAGAGCAGGCGCCAGCAATGGCACCGATCGCACTGCGCCCAGTTCCGCATGCAAAACAGGTGCGACGCCCCGTCGTCGGCGCCCGCGCACACCCCGGCCCCGCCGCCGCCGTCGGCCCCCAGATCCTCGCCGGGCACTTGCCCCGCACTCTCGTTCGCGTGCAGCCTGTTCCCCTTGGACCGCGGATCGACGTGCGGATAGCACTGCGGCCCTGCAAACTGCTTGAGGTACTGCTGCTTCATCGGGTACCTTCGAATCTCGTCGCTGGTCAAGCGCAGCGCCTCCATGCAGTCCTTCTCGCTGCAGTCCACCTCGCTGGCCTGCAACTGCGCCAAGTACTTGTTGAAGACTGGCCTGCTGTACCACATGAACACCGTACCCCCCTCCCGCCCATTGTACGACTCCCTCTCGGACCCGAACCGAGTTTCGCCCTCTCCGCAGCGATCTTGCGCGGTCCGCACCCCTGCGCCCTGCTCATACACGAAGCCCGATCGCTTATAGTTTTTGGTCATTCTGAAATTATCATGCACCTGCTTCAGGCACTGCTCATACTCACTGTTCGACAGCACGAACCGCCCGTGCTCGTCCACCTCACACAGCGACTTCAACTCAGGCTTCATCTTCGCCGCCGCTTCCCACATCGCGTGCCGCGCGTACCACTGCTTCGACGGCTTGTTCGCCTACAAAGCAAACTCCTTGAACTTGTCCAACGCGAGCGCAGGAAGTGGACCCCTGACGCGCCCGTGCGGACACCCATGCCTGGCACACTTCCCGCACACGTCGCTCCCTTACTGCGGCCGAAACCGACACTGCTCCCGCCCCCAGCCGCCTCCCCACGTCATCCCTTTGCAGCGGTCCTCGTCCACGTAATCCGGCTGGAACTGCCTGGACTCCGCCTCCGTCGCGAGCGACCCTTCCGCAGCCCCGCGCGACCGACGCGCTCTCCTGCCCTTTCGCGAGACCCCCACGAACTCCGCGCCGCTCGCACCTCCTCCATCATCGTCGCTACTGAAATCCGTCATGCCACGGATACTCGGCAACGCACTGCCCGAAGCCCGCCCTCCACCACGTCCCCCAACGCGCCCCCGCCCCCCACGCGGGCCGCGGCCGCCGCGGCCGCTCTGACCTCCGCCTGCAGCAGGCCCCGCGACAATACCCGCGTCGTCGTCGTCGCTGCTGAAATCGGTCATACCTCGAATGCGCTGCATCTGCGCGCGCGCGGCTGGCGCGGCACCACCCCCGCGCCCGGGCGCGCCCTCCATCCCACCGCGATTGCCCTCGGCCTCCGCTGAACCCTCGTCGTCGTCACTGAAATCAGTCATCCCCGGAATCCTAGGGAGCGCCGCGGCCCTGCCAACGCTATCGCTCCCACGGCTCTCGGACGCACGTCGCGTCGCCCCCCCTTCCGCCGGGTCGGCCCCGCGCGGAACCTCGACACCTGCAGCAACACCCGCCGCCTCCTCGCCGCGCCGCGTCCTCGCAACAACGCCGGCCATGACGTTCGGGTTCTGCGCGCCGCGCAGATGCGCACCTCGCTGAGTCTTCGCGGCCGCTTTCTTCTTCGGCGCATTCTTCTTCGGCGCCCCCGCCACCGACCGCTCCCACGGCGCGACGCCGCCATCTCCGATGGGCACGCCGTCGGCCAGGCGGCCGTCCACATCGACGACCGCGGCGACGTGCCCCTCTGGATACCACACAACACTACCCATGTCCTGCCCCTCCGCGCAACCCAAAGGCCACGCGCCGGAACACTCCCCACGCAGTACATGGCCTGCGCTGTCAGCCTCATACACGCGCACCCTCGCCCGCCGCGCCTCCAGCCATGCCTGAACCGGCGCAAAATTCATTCTCTCCGCAGCGTCACCGCACGCCCCAGCCCCGGAATCATTGGCGCACTGCAACTCGAAGAAACACTCCGCGTGCGCGCGCGTGCCGGAACCCCCACACCGAGACACACTCAATTGCAAGCACTTATTCCGCCACGGCCCCAGGCAATCCCCCGCATCGACGACTCCGAATCGCCCCGACGCGACGCCTCGTCGCAGGCGCCGACTCCACGCGCGGGACGCGCCAGACGCCCCGGCAGCACCGAGCCCCACGCGCGAAAGCTTGTCCCAAGGCACCCCGCCCAGAGCGACGAAAAGACAAACCACGCGAAGCGCGGCAACACCGACGCACTGCCCCGCACCCTGCGACGCCCTCCAGGCAGCATCCCCCACGCACTCGTCCGCGCCCTGGCCCGCCCTGCCCTTGGCTCCGCCGATCCCAATGCCGGGGGAGAACCTGCGCGCGCACACGCGCCGCCCCCCGCACCTCCGCGCGAAGAGCCCACGCAAGCCACAATAAAACCACTTGGCGACACGAACATTCGCGGCAGACGGCACACCGTCCGGCAAAGCTTCCGCGTCGCGACAGAAGGTCTCTCTCTCCTTCCACAGGCGCGCCACAGCGGCCCGCCGCGCCGTGACCACCTATCGTCCACCTGCGGCGGGCACGCCTCGAGGGCGACGAGGACACACGCGGCGCGCAGGGCCGTGTCGCCCACGGTCCACGCAGCATCGTCCGGCACCACGGCAGCGCGCGAAGCGGCGCGCGCACGCGGCTCCGCGTCGACTTCACGCGCCGCGCGGGCGTTCAGAAACTGCTCCAATCGCTCGTCCTTGTGCGCTCCCCCATGCGCCCGGCGGCCATGCAGGACGCGCTCCGGGGACGCATCACGCTCCAACGAACGCGGCACGACGGGAGCCAGCACACTCCCCGCGATCTGCTCGTTCCGCACGGCCGCCAGCTCCGTCCACCGCGCCCACTCCGCCTCCCGCCGCGCACACCGAGACCACCGGCGCGACGCGCGGCACGCTTTCCGGAGCGATTTCTGCTCGCGCTCCGCCGCCTCCATCGCGGAATCATCGACGACCTCCTCGTGGATCACGGCGTGCTCTGCGAGCAAAGACTCCCGCAGCCGATCGCCCGATGCGCGTGACTCCGACCCGTAGACTCGGGCCGGGAGCGGGCCCACGGCCGCGACAGGAGCCGAGGCCAACGCAACTAAACCGCCATAGCCAGAAGTCAACCGGGACCGTTTCTGTACAGACGTTTGTCTCATCCTGAAACCAATCTTCGACGCGACTTTCTCGGTCGTCGTCGCGCAGTCTCCTATGTCGGCGAAACAACCAATTTCCCCCGCTCAAAACTCAAAAATGTCGTGGGTGGTCACGATCTTGCATCGTGCGAATTCGCTGATTGACCGCACTGGGACTGGCACGGCGACCGTGACCGGGTCTTCTCCCTCTTCCATTTCAACCTCCAAATACCCCCGGAGCCCCGAAACGGACCCCCAGAAGCCCAACACGCCTCCGGAACCGACCGGCGCCTCCAGCGCATACCCCTCCCCATGATTTGCCACTCCTCCCGCCCCCGGAAGCTCCGGAGGCACCGGAAACTCCAAAACCTCCGTTTTTTCCTCTTCCTCCTCCTCCTCCTCCTCCTCCTCCTCCTCCGCCATTTCGACCTCCGGATGCCCCCAGACGCCCGAAACGCCTCCGGAACCGTCCCGCGCCTCCAGCGCGCACTCCTCCCTATAATCTGCCACTCCTCCCGCTCCCGAGAACTCCGGAGGCTCCGTACGCTCCGGAGCCACCGTTTTCTCCTCCTCCTCCTCCTCCTCCTCCTCCTCCTCGTCCTCCTCCTCCTCCTCCGCCTCAATTTCGACCTCCGAATGCCCCCAGGAGCCCGAAACGCGTCCGAGACCGTCCGACGCCTCCGGCGCGCACCCCTCCCTATGAGTTGCCAATCCCCCCGCTCCCGAGAGCTCCGGAAGCTCCGAATGCTCCGGAAGCTCCGGACGCTCCGGAAGCTCCGGAAACGCCGGACAAGAAAATCCCCGCGAGAATTTCGCGAGCGTTTCCCCCTCCGAGCATCCGTTTCCAAGGAGCTCCGTCTCGCCTAGGAAGCCGCGCGCCGGGCAGAGAGACGCCCGCGAAAAAATCGCGAGCGTTTCCCCCTCCGAGCGCGCGCCCCCAGAGGAATCAACGCGGCCCCGGGGACCGCGCGCCGGGCAGGAAAACGCACGCGTAAAATTCGCGAGCGTTTCCCCCTCCCAGCGCGCGTTCCCAGAGGAATCAACGCTGCTCCGGGGACCGCGCGCCGGGCGGGAAAACGCCCGCGAAAAATTCGCGAGCGTTTCCCCTTCCCAGCGCGCGTTCCCAGAGGACTCAACGCCGCCCCGGAGACCGCGCGCCGGGCAGGAAAACGCCCGCGACAAATTCGCGAGCGTTTCCCCCTCCCAGCGCGCGTTCCCAGAGGAATCAACGCTGCTCCGGGGACCGCGCGCCGGGCGGGAAAACGCCCGCGAAAAATTCGCGAGCGTTTCCCCGTCCCAGCGCGCGTTCCCAGAGGACTCAACGCCGCCCCGGTGACCGCGCGCCGGGCAGGAAAACGCCCGCGAAAAATTCGCGAGCGTTTCCCCCTCCCAGCGCGCGTTCCCAGAGGAAGCAACGCCGCCCCGGGAACCGCGCGCCGGGCAGGAAAACGCCCGCGAAAAATTCGCGAGCGTTTCCCCCTCCCAGCGCGCGGTCCCAGAGGAATCCACGCCGCCCCGGGAACCGCGCGCCGGACAAGGAAACGCCCGCGAAAAATTCGCGAGCGTTTCCCCCTCCCAGCGCGCGGTCCCGTGCGTCGTGCCCCCCGCCCCCGCGCCCACTCCCTGGGTCCCCGGCCCCGACCCCGGCCCCGGCCCCTGGGTCTCCGCCCCCGGCCCTCGCCCCGGCCCCGGCCCCGGCCCCGCCCTCGACCTCGGCCCCGCCCCCGCCCCAAACGCACAAGCAGCCTTTCCCAACAAATCAGTCGTGCACTTAGCCCTGAATATCCGACGCATTGGGGGGTTACCCCGGGAGGTTCGGGCCGCGGAAGCGCGCCCGGGACGAGAGACACCGGCCAGCCCACATAGGCGCGTGACCAATGCCCCTCGCCCCCGCCCGAGAGATAGTGACCACCCACATAGGCGAAGTCACTATCTCCCTCCATCCCCAGCCCTCTTAGGCGCCAGGGGATGGAGTTCCCCTTCCCAGCCCACTTAGGCGCCAGGGAAGGGGGCGGCGAAGGTTGGAGGAAAGAGAGAGGAGGTTTTTTTTTTGTTTGTTTTGTATGTTGCCCCGCCCCCCCGCCCCGCGCCCCCGCGCGCGCGCCCCTCGCGCGCGCCCGGGGAGGGAGAGGGGGCCGGGGAGAGCCTGTTTGAGCCAAAACGGCCGCGGCGGGGCGGTCGTCGACGTCGCTGTCGCCGTCGTCGCCCGCGGCGTCGGCGGCGGCAGCGGCGGCGACGGCAGCTCCGGCGGCGGTCCTGCTGCTCCTCCTGCTCCCTCTGCTCTTCCTTCTGCTCTTGCCGTCTCTCTTCCTGCTCCCTCTTGCTCTTCTGTTCCTTCGTCCCCTCCCCTCGCCTCTCCGCCCTTCTCTCGCTCTCCCGCTCCCTGCCTCCCCCGCGTCCCTCCTGCCGCTCCGTGCCCCTCCTGCGCCCCCCCCTGCTCCCTCCTGTTCCCGCCCGCCGCCTCCCCACCGTGTTCGCTTCCTCCCTCCTCCTTCTTGCGTCCCGTCGTCGTCGTCGTCGTCGTCGTCGTCGTCGCCGCCGCCGCCGCCGTTTCCTGCTGCTCGCCCCCCCCACCTCCTCCTCTTCTCTGCTGCTCGTTCTCTGCTCCTCTTTCCCTCTTCCTTCTGTTTTCTCTCCCCTCGTCTCCTCCTTTTGTCGTCCTCTGCTCTCTCTCCTTGCCTCCCTCCCTCCCTCCCCCCTCCCTCCCTCCCTCCCTCCCTCCCTCCCGCCTCCCTGCCTCCCGCCCTTCCCTCCCCTCTGTCCCCCCTTTCCACCATCCCCCCCTCCCCCTCCCTCGCTCGCTCGCTCGCTTCCTCCCTGCTCCCTCCCTCCCTCCCTGCTCCCTCCCTTCTTCTGCCTCCCTGCCCCTCCCCGTTCTGCCCCCTGCTCCCTCCTCTGTCTCCCTCCTTGCGGGTGCCTCCCAGGCCTCCCTCCCACATCTATCCTTCCCAGGCTCTCCTCCTAGGCCTCCCTCCAAGGCCTCCCTCCCGCATCCCTCCCTCCCAGGCCTCGCCCCCAGGCCTCCTCCCCAGGCCTCCCTCCCGCATCGCTCCCTCCCAGGCCTCCCTCCCAGGCTCTTCCTCCAAGCCGCCCTCCCACATCCCTCCTTCCCAGGCCTCCCTCCCAGGCCTCCCTCCCAGGCCTCCCTCCCGCCTCCCTCCCTCCGAGGCCTGCCTCCCAGGCCTCCCTCCCAGGCCTCCCTTCCACATGCATTCTTCCAGGCCTCTCTCCCAGGGCTCCCTTCCACATCCCTCCCAGGCCTCCCTCATGCCTCTCCTCGCATCCCTCCCTCTGAGGCCTCCCTCCCAGGCCCCTCCCATCCCACATCCGCCTCCCAGGCCTCGCTCCCAGGCCTGCGTCGACGAACATGCACCAGAACTCTCTAGGTCACCCATAGATCGATATAAATTAGAAAAAAAATCATCTGACACAAAAAATATAAAATTGTACAAATCGATATGTTTCATTGATTTTAAAAACTCTAATCAATTTGGGCACTCTCGAGGCTCACATTCGATGTCTCGCATGTCGCTACTTCGATTGGAATGTACCTGGCATGCATAGCATGCACTCAGCTCGAGTTATCATCGAAACACCGTTCGCAACACGCATACATAGAGACAGTATTTCGAGCATAACTCCTGACTCAGCCATTTCTAGGAAATCTCGAGCTTCCAGTGTGACGCGCCAGATCATTCTGCATCGACTGGTGTGCGTGAGAGGTCTGTAGCTTGCTGACAGCTCGAGTTAAGTAAAGCCAACCACCGTCACCTGCCAAACAGCACTGCAGGCAAAGTCGGTTCCTGCAAGTCTTTTGACAGTAATATTGCCCCTAGAGCCCTGAAAATTTTACCAGCAGGTGCGCCATAGCTTACTGTATGTGAGAAAAATCCGTTTTCTGAAAACGAATTGTCAAATCTTGCACAAAGTTTCAAAAACCGACCCCAGGTTAACACACTGGGCGCCGGCGGTAAACCGTCAACCTTTGTTACCGCCGGGGGACTCGTAGAGCTTCCTGACAACATATACTGTCGGAAAAAATTGCAGAGAACGAATTGTTTTTCAGCCCAACTCGAGTATCAGACCGAGTTCAGACCTCTAAATGCGACAGATGGACGCGTCTGATGTCTCCGAATCGATGCCTCTAAATACCCGCCCTGCAGCCTCCCAACAGCCCGAATTGAGTGCAGAACGCCGACAGTAGCTCTCAAGATGACTGGAAGAACGAACAGTTTCGTGATTCTGGATCGCGCAACAGACCGAGTTCAGAGCTCTGGATTCAACAGGCGAACGCGCCTGATGATTCTGAGTGGGGTAGCTGTGCTTACCAGCACTGTAGCTGCCCTACAGCTCGAGTAAAGTATAAAATACCGACAACGCGTATCAAGTTCACTCGAATAACACGAATAGGTTTGCGGACCTAGCTCAGCTAACAGACCGGGTTCAGACCTATGGATTCGACAGGCGAATGCGTCTGATCATTCTGAATGCGATAGCAGTGCTTACCAGCACTGTAGCTGCCCTACAGCTCGAGTTAAGTAGAAAATACCGACAACGCGTATCGAGTTTACTCGAATAATACAAACAGGTTTGCGAACCTAGCTCGGCTGACAGACCGAGTTCAGACCTCTGGGTTCAACAGGCGAACGCGCCTGATCATTCTGCATGCGTTAGCTGTGCTTACCAGCTCTGTAGCTGCCCTAGAGCTCGAGTTATCTTCAGAAAACCGTCAGCGCATATTAAGATGGCTCGAAACGGCCGATCCCGCCAGAGTGCTTTTTGGCCTTCAAAGTTACCCGATCGAGCTGAGATCAAGATGGCGAGCGGGAATGAGACCGAATATCACGGAAAAAATACTAGAGCTCTAACGAATTGTCAAACTGGGCGCCGGCGGTAAACCGTCAACCTTTCTTACCGCCGGGGGACTCGTAGAGCTTCCTGACAATATATAATGTGGAAAAGAATTTCAGAGGACGACCAGTTTTTCAGCCCAAGCGATTTCACACCTCTCAAGATGACTCTAACAAAGAACAAACAGTTTCGCAATCCAGTTCGAGTATCAAACCGAGTTCAGACCTCTGAATGCGACAGGCGGGCCCGTCTGATGTCTGCGAATCCACTCATGTGATTCCCAGCCCTGCAGCCCCCCTACAGCCCGAGTTGTGCAGAAAACCAGCAGTATCGACTCGAATAATAAAATAGTTTTGCGGACCTAGTTTGAGCAGCAGACCGAGTTTCAAGCTCTGGAATCGACAGACAGACGCGCCTGATGTGTGCAAAACGACATCTGTGACCCGCAGCACTGTAGCCCTACCCAGCACGAGTTGAGTGCAGAAAATCGAGAGCACTCTTCAAGATGATTCGGACAATACGAATAGTTTCGCGAACCTAGCTCAGGCAGCAGGCCGAGTTCAGAGCTCTCGGTTCAACAGACGAACGCGAATGGTGATTTCCCATCGATGTCTGTGACAATGAGCCCTGTAGCTGCCCTACAGCTCGAGTTAAATACAGAAAACCGAGAGCGTCTGTCAAGATGACTCCAATAATGCGAATAGGTTTGCGAACCTAGCTCGGCTAGCAGACCGAGTTAAGACCTCTCGATTCAACAGGCGAACGCGCCTAATCATTCTGAATGCGATAGCTGTGTTTACCAGCTCTGTAGCTGCCCTACAGCTCGAGTTGAGTACAGAAAACCGACAACGCACCGACAGCGCGAAATGACTCGACACGGCGTTCCCGCCGGGACCGCTTTTTGGCAGTAAAAGTGACCCGATCGAGCTTGAAATCCAAGATGGCGAAGCGGGAAACAAAAGTAAAAATTAAAAAAAAAATAAAAACAAAAAAAAAGTAGACTAAGATTTCGAATATCACCGGAAAAATACTAGAGGCTCTAACGAATTGTCAATTTCCGAGAACAAATTTTCACCGACCAAAAGTCCAAAAGGTCCTGCTATTTTTTTTTCTTAGCCACTAAGCCTCAGCGCTCCGGAAACTGGCGCCGGCGGTGAACCGTCAACCTGGTCACCGCCGGGAACCTCGTAGAGCTCCTCGAATCCGTGAGAAAGCTCAGCATCAAAGCGGGAGCTTCTGGGAGCTTTTCTACAAAAACTTCAAGTTGAGATTTTTTCGGAGTCAACATGAAGTCGGTTCCTCCAAGTGAACTGGTACTGAAAATGACTCTAGATGGCCGAGCTGATCTCGAGTTATCATCGAAACACCGTTCGCAACACGCATACATAGAGACAGTATTTCGAGCATAACTCCTGACTCAGCCATTTCTAGGAACTCTCGAGCTTCCAGTGTGACGCGCCAGGTCATTCTGCATCGACTGGTGTGCGTGAGAGGTCTGTAGCTTGCTGACAGCTCGAGTTAAGTAAAGCAAACCACCGTCACCTGCCAAACTGCACTGCAGGCAAAGTCGGTTCCTGCAAGTCTTTTGACAGTAATATTGCCCCTAGAGCCCTGAAAATTTTACCAGCAGATGCGCCATAGCTATTGTAGGTAGGAAAAATCCAACTTATGAAAACGAATTGTCAAATCTTGCACAATGTTCCAAAAACCGACCCCAGGTTACCACATTGTCTCTTTTGGTCGGGTCGGCCAACTAGCTCCACCCTGCGCCCGAATTCCTCTTAGCTCATCTCGTCGAAGAGCTCTACGAGGTATTACTCTTAGCTTCCAGCTATAACTCTATCGAGTTTTTACCTCTTAAGCTTCCAGCAATAATTGCTAAGGAAGCTCTTACGAGTTTATTTCGAGAACGACTTTTCAACCGGGCAAAAGTCCACCAAAAGTTCCGTCGAGAATTTTTCTTGCCAACTAGCTCTCCCAGCGCGCCGAATGACTCTTAGCTTCCCAGCTCTAAGCTAGCCTAAGGGAAGCTCTAACAAGTTATTACTCCTCGCGCCGGAATTACTTCTTAAGCTCTTCGGCATCGTAGCTAGGGAAGCCTCTACGAATTACTTTGTCCGTCGGGGCCGGGTCGGCCAACTGGCGCCGGCGGTGAACCGTCAACCTGGTCACCGCCGGGAACCTCGTAGAGCTTCTTGAATCCGTGAGAAAGCTCAGCATCAAAGCGGGAGCTTCTGGGAGCTTTTCTACAAAAACTTCAAGTTGAGATTTTTTCGGAGTCAACATGAAGTCGGTTCCTTCAAGTGAACTGGTACTGAAAATGACTCTAGATGGCCGAGCTGATCAGGGAACGAAGTTTATATCTCAATGCTCGGAGTAAAAATCTGCATTTTCAAAATGAATTGTCAAATATCTTTCAAAAAATTGCAAAACCACCCAAAAGTTGTCACATTGTCCGCCTCGGCCGGCTGGACCAAAGTTCTCACTCCCAGCGAAGCTATTCATATGAAGTCTCGCGCTCTGAGTGAGAGCGCGAGACCATTCTGCGTCGACAAACATGCACCAGAACTCTCTAGGTCACCCATAGATCGATATAAATTAGAAAAAAAATCATCCGACACAAAAAATACAAAATTGTACAAATCGATATTTTTCATTGATTTTGAAAATTCTATCAATTTGGGCACTCTCGAGGCTCCCATTCGATGTCTCGCATGTCGCTACTTCGATTGGAATGTACCTGGCATGCATAGCATGCACTCAGCTCGAATTATCATCGAAACACCGTTCGCAACACGCATACATAGAGACAGTATTTCGAGCATAACTGGCGCCGGCGGTGAACCGTCAACCTGGTCACCGCCGGGAACCTCGTAGAGCTCCTTGAATCCATGAGCAAGCTCAGCATCGAAGCGGAAGCTTCTGGGAGCTTTTCTACAGAAAAAATCAAGTTGATAATTTTCGGAGTCAACATGAAGTCGGTTGCTCCAAGTGAACTGGTACTGAAAATCACTCTAGAGAGCTGAGCTGCTCAGGGAACGAATTTTATATCTCAATGCTCGGAGTAAAAATCTGCTTTCTCAAAATGAATTGTCAAATATCTTTCAAAAAATTACAAAACCACCCAAAAGTTATCACATTGTCCGCCTCCGCCGGGTGGGCCAACTAGCTCCACCCCGCGCCGGAATTCCTCTAGCTCATCGATAACGAAGAGCTCTACGAGGTACTCCTGACTCAGCCATTTCTAGGAACTCTCGAGCTTCCAGTGTGACGCGCCAGATCATTCTGCATCGACTGGTGTGCGTGAGAGGTCTGTAGCTTGCTGACAGCTCGAGTTAAGTAAAGCCAACCACCGACTGCAGGCAAAGTCGGTTCCTGCAAGTCTTTTGACAGTAATATTGCCCCTAGAGCCCTGAAAATTTTACCAGCAGGTGCGCCATAGCTTACTGTATGTGAGAAAAATCCGTTTTCTGAAAACGAATTGTCAAATCTTGCACAAACTGGGCGCCGGCGGTAAACCGTCAACCTTTCTTACCGCCGGGGGACTCGTAGAGCTTCCTGACAACATATAATGTCGAAGAAAATTGTAGAGAACGAATAGTTTTTCAGCCCAACTCGAGCATCAGACCGAGTTCGGACCTCTGAATGCAGCAGACAGAGGCGTCTGATGTCTCCGAATCGATTCCTCTGATTACCCGCCCTGCAGCCCCTCTACAGCCCGAGCTAAGTGCAGAACGCCGACAGTAGCTCTTAAGCTGACTGGAAGAATACGAACAGTTTCGTGATTCTAGATCGCGCAGCAGACCGAGTTCAGAGCTCTGGATTCAACAGGCGAACGCGCCTGATTATTCTGAGTGCGATAGGCGTGCTTACCAGCACTGTAGCTGCCCTACAGCTCGATTTAAGTAGAAAATACCGACAACGCGTATCAAGTGGACTCGAATAATACGAATAGGTTTGCGGACCTAGCTCGGCTAACAGACCGATTTCAGACCTATGAATTCAACAGGCGAACGCGCCTGATTATTCTGAGTGCGATAGGTGTGCTTACCATCACTGTAGCTGCCCTACAGCGCGAGTTAAGTAGAAAATACCGACAACGCGTATCAAGTGGACTCGAATAATACGAATAGGTTTGCGGACCTAGCTCGCCTAGCAGACCGAGTTCAGACCTATTGATTCAACAGGCGAACGCGCCTGATTATTCTGAGTGCGATAGGTGTGCTTACCAGCACTGTAGCTGCCCTACAGCTCGAGTTAAGTAGAAAATGCCGACAACGCGTAACAAGCTCACTCGAATAATACGAATAGGTTTGCGGACCTAGCTCGCCTAGCAGACCGAGTTCAGACCTATCAATTCAACAGGCGACCGCGCCTGATCATTCTGCGAGCGATAGGCGTGCTTACCAGCACTGTAGCTGCCCTATAGCTCGAGTTAAGTAGAAAATACCGACAACGCGTATCAAGTTGACTCGAATAATACGAATAGGTTTCCGGACCTAGCTCGGCTGCCAGACCGAGTTCAGACCTCTGGATTCAACAGGCGAACGCGTCTGCTGATTCTGAGTGCGATAGCTGTGCTGGCCAGCTCTGTAGCTGCCCTACAGCTCGAGTTAAGTACAAAAACCGACAGCGCATATCAAGATGACTCGAAACGGCCGTTCCCGCCACTGTGCTTTTTGGCCTTCAAAGTTACCCGATCGAGCTGAGATCAAGATGGCGAGCGGGAATAAGATCGAATATCACGGGAAAAAATACTAGAGCTCTAACGAATGGTCAAATTTTGAGAACAAAATTTTCAACCGAGCAAAAGTTGTCAAAAGTTCAGTTCTTTTTTTCGAGCCAACTAGCTGTGGGGCGCGCCGGAACTGGTAAACCGTCAACCTTTGTAAACCGTCAACCTTTGTTACCGCGGGGGACTCGTAGAGCTTCCTGACAACATATAATGTCGAAGAAAATTGTAGAGAACGAATAGTTTTTCAGCCCAACTCGAGCATCAGACCGAGGCGTCTGATGTCTCCGAATCGATTCCTCTGATTACCCGCCCTGCAGCCCCCCTACAGCCCGAGCTAAGTGCAGAACGCCGACAGTAGCTCTCAAGCTGACTGGAAGAATACGAACAGTTTCGTGATTCTAGATCGCGCAGCAGACCGAGTTCAGAGCTCTGGATTCAACAGGCGAACGCGCCTGATTATTCTGAGTGCGATAGGCGTGCTTACCAGCACTGTAGCTGCCCTACAGCTCGATTTAAGTAGAGAATACCGACAAAGCGTATCAAGTTGACACGAATAATACGAATAGGTTTGCGGACCTAGCTCGGCTGACAGACCGATTTCAGACCTATGAATTCAACAGGCGAACGCGCCTGATTATTCTGAGTGCGATAGGTGTGCTTACCAGCACTGTAGCTGCCCTACAGCGCGAGTTAAGTAGAAAATACCGACAACGCGTATCAAGTGGACTCGAATAATACGAATAGGTTTGCGGACCTAGCTCGCCTAGCAGACCGAGTTCAGACCTATCGATTCAACAGGCGAACGCGCCTGATTATTCTGAGTGCGATAGGTGTGCTTACCAGCACTGTAGCTGCCCTACAGCTCGATTTAAGTAGAGAATACCGAGAACGCGTATCAAGCTCACTCGAATAATACGAATAGGTTTGCGGACCTAGCTCGCCTAGCAGACCGAGTTCAGACCTATTGGCGACCGCGCCTGATCATTCTGCGAGCGATAGGCGTGCTTACCAGCACTGTAGCTGCCCTACAGCTCGAGTTAAGTAGAAAATACCGACAACGCGTGTCAAGTTGACTCGAATAATACGAATAGGTTTCCGGACCTAGCTCGGCTGCCAGACCGAGTTCAGACCTCTGGATTCAACAGGCGAACGCGTCTGCTGATTCTGAGTGCGATAGCTGTGCTGGCCAGCTCTGTAGCTGCCCTACAGCTCGAGTTAAGTACAAAATACCGACAGCGCATATCAAAATGACTCGAAACGGCCGTTCCCGCCACCGTGCTTTTTGGCCTTCAAAGTTACCCGATCGAGCTGAGATCAAGATGGCGAGCGGGAATAAGATCGAATATCACGGGAAAAAATACTAGAGCTCTAACGAATGGTCAAATTTCGAGAACGAGAACATAATTTTCAAAAGTTGTCAAAAGTTCAGTTCTTTTTTTTCGAGCCAACTAGCTGTGGGGCGCGCCGGAATTACTCTTAGCTTCCAGCTATAACTAGCTAAGGGAAGCTCTACGAATTACTCTTAGCTTCCAGCTATAACTAGCTAAGGGACTGGGCGCCGGCGGTAAACCGTCAACCTTTGTTACCGCCGGGGGACTCGTAGAGCTTCCTGACAACACATAATGTCAAAAAAAATTGCAGAGAACGAATAATTTTTCAGCCCAACTCGAGTATCAGACCGAGTTCGGACCTCTGAATGCGACAGACAGGCGCGTTTGATGTCTCCGAATCGGTTCATGTGATTCATCGCCCTGCAGCCCCCCTGCAGCCCGAGTTAGGTGCAGAACGGCGACAGTAGCTCTGAAGATGACTGGAAGAATACGAACAGTTTCGTGAGTCTGGATCGCGCAGAAGACCGAGTTCAGAGCTCTGGATTCAACAGGCGAACGCGCCTGATTATTCTGAGTGTGATAGGTTGCTCACCAGCACTGTAGCTGGCCTGCAGCTCGAGTTAAGTAGAAAATACCGACAACGCGTATCAAGTTGACTCGAAGAATACGAATAGGTTTGCGGACCTAGCGCGGCTTGCAGACCGAGTTCAGACCTATGGATTCAACAGGCGAGTGCGCCTGATGATTCTGCATGCGATGGGCGTGCCCACCAGCACTGTAGCTGCCCTACAGCTCGAGTTAAGTTGAAAATACCGACAACGTGTTCAAGTTGACTCGAATAATACGAATAGGTTTGCGGACCTAGCTCGGCTAGCAGACCGAGTTCAGACCTCTGGGTTCAACAGGCGAACGCGCCTGATCATTCTGCATGCATTAGCTGTGCTTACCAGCTCTGTAGCTGCCCTAGAGCTCGAGTTATGTTCGAAAAACCGACAGCGCGTATCAAGATAACTCGAAACGGCCGTTCCCGCCACCGTGCTTTTTGGCCTTCAAAGTTACCCGATCGAGCTGAGATCAAGATGACGAGCGGGAATAAGATCGAATATCACGGGAAAAATACTAGAGCTCTAACGAATTGTCAAATTTCGAGAACATAATTTTCAACCGAGCAAAAGTTGTCAAAAGTTCAGTTCTTTTTTTTCGAGCCAACTAGCTGTGGGGCGCGCCGGAATTACTCTTAGCTTCCAGCTATAACTAGCTAAGGGAAGCTCTACGAGTTAAGCTCTACGAGTTAGTTTCAAAAACCGACCCCAGGTTAACACATTGTCTCTTTTGGTCGGGTCGGCCAACTAGCTCCACCCTGCGCCCGAATTCCTCTTAGCTCATCTCGTCGAAGAGCTCTACGAGGTACATAGAGACGGTATTTCGATCATAACTCCTGACTCAGCCATTTCGAGGAACTCTCGAGCTTCCAGTGTGACGCGTCAGATCATTCTGCATCGACTGGTGTGCGTGAGAGGTCTGTAGATTGCTGACAGCTCGAGTTAAGTAAAGCCAACCACCGTCACCTGCCAAACTGTACTGCGGGCAAAGTCGGTTCCCGCAAGTCTTTTGATAGTAATATTGCTTCTAGAGCCCTGAAAATTTTACCAGCAGATGCGCCATAGCTTATTGTAGGTAGGAAAAATCCAACTTATGAAAACGAATTGTCAAATCTTGCACAATGTTCCAAAAACCGACCCCAGGTTACCACATTGTCTCTTTTGGTCGGGTCGGCCAACTAGCTCCACCCTGCGCCCGAATTCCTCTTAGCTCATCTCGTCGAAGAGCTCTACGAGGTACTAGCTCCACCCCGCGCCGGAATTCTTCTAGCTCATCGATGACGAAGAGCTCTACGAGGTATTCCTCTTAGCTCTTTACTGAAGAGCTCTACGAGGTACTCTGTGAAACCTACCACGACACCTCTGCCTAGGAGCCTGCAAGCACGGGCGAAGCTCTGCCGAAGCTCTGCCGAAGCGCTTCGCGCACCCTTGAGCCACGCGTATTGGGAAACTGGGCGCCGGCGGTAAACCGTCAACCTTTATTACCGCCGGGGGACTCGTAGAGCTCCCTGACAATATACAATGTGGGAAAGAATTTCAGAGAACGACTAGTTTTTCAGCCCAAGCGATTATAAACCTCTCAAGAGGACTCTAACAAAAGAAACGAACAGTTTTCCAATCGAGCTCGAGTATGAAACCGAGTTCAGACCTCTGAATGCGACAGGCGGACGCGTCTGATGTCTGCAGATCGATTCCTGTGATTACCAGCTCTGCAGCCCCCCATACAGCCTGAGTTAAGTGCAGAAACCCGAGAGTACCTCTCAGGATGACTTGAATAATACAGCAGTTTCGCGGATCTCGTTCGAGCAGCAGACCGAGTTCCGAGCGCTCGGTTCGACGAACGGACGCGCCTGACGTCTCGAAATCGATTCCTGTGACCAGCAGCACTGTAGCCTTCCCCCAGCACGTGTTAAGTACAGGAAACCGAGAGCACTTCTCAAGATGACTCGAACAATACCAATAGGTTCGCGAACCTAGCTCAGTTCTGAGCTCTTGATTCAACAGACGAACGCGCCTGATAATTTTGAATCGATTTCTGTGATTATCAGCCCTGTGGCTGCCCTACAGATCGAGTTAAGTACGAAAAACCGAGAGCGTCTGCTATAATGACTCGAATAATACGAATAGGTTTGCGACCCTAGCTCGGCTAGCAAACCGAGTTCAGACCTCTGGATTCAACAGGCGAACGCGCCTGATCATTCTGACTGCATTAGCTGTGCTGACCAGCTCTGTAGTTGTCCTGAAGCTCGAGTTATCTTGAGAAAACCGACAGCGCGTATCAAGATGACTCGAAACGGCCGTTCCCGCCTGCCTGCTTTTTGGCCTTCAAAGTTACCCGATCGAGCTGAGATCAAGATGGCGAGCGGGAATAAGATCGAATATCATGGGAAAACATACTAGAGCTCTAACGAATGTTCCAATTTTGAGAACAAAATTTTCAACCGACCAAAAGTCACCAAAAGGTCCGTCGAGATTTTTCTTGCCAACTAGCTCTCCAGCTCCCCGGAATTACTCTTAAGCTTCCAGCAATAACTTGCTAAGGGAGGCTCTACGAGTTACGCTAGGAAGCCACGCTCTGACCCGCTGCAACCTCCGGCAACTCGCTGCGAGGAACGTGGACCGCCGTGGAGGAGCTCCTGGCGGGCACCACCACCGTCCGGCTTCTTCTCTGAAGCCCTTAGCTCTCCTAGGAGCTATCCGGGAACATCGATTAGCGGTGCTTACCAGCTTTGTAGCTGTTCTACAGCTCGAGTTATGTTCAGAAAACCTTCATCGCGTATCAAGATGACTCGAAACGGCAGATCCCGCCAGAGACGTTTTGATAGTAATACCCACGCGGTCGAGCTGATCGAGAGGGCGAGCGGAGATAAGATCGAATATCACGCTAAAAAAATACTAGAGCTCAAACGAATTGTTGAATTTCGAGAAAATTTTCAACCGACCAAAAGTCACCAAAAGTTCCGTCGAGATTTTTCTTGCCAACTAGCTCTCCAGCGCGCCGGAACTTGTTGGCGTCCAAAACCCGGAGAGCGAAGACAGCCTCGGGGACGGGAAATCTTTCCTTGAGAGCCCTGGGAGCCCTGCAGCGCTGCGGAAGCGCTGCCAGGAACGCTTCAATGCGTGCCTGTACGCATGCAGGCACGCTTGGAAGCTCGCCAGAAGCTCTCCCGGACCAGTTGCCGGTTCACCGGAGCTGCTGCGAGGAACGTGGACCGCCGTGGAAGAGCTCCTGGCGGCCACCACCACCGTCCGGCTTCTAATCTTAAACCCTTTAGCTCTCAGCGAGCTCTCCGAGAATTACTTTCTAGCTTCCAGCAACTAGCTTAGGGAAGCTCTACGAGTCAATTTTCAACCGACCAAAAGTCACCAAGAGATCCGTCGAGATTTTTCTTGCCAACTAGCTCTCCAGCGCCCTGGAACTTGGTAGCGTCCAAAACCCGAAGAGCAAGGAGACACACATTGGAAAACCTTCCTGGGACCTGGTAATCCCACGGAAGCTCGCGTGAAGCTCTTCTGGGGCTCTGGGGGGTTCCCCGGCAGCGCGTCCGAAGCGCTGCCAGGAACGCTTCCACGCGTGCCTGCACGCGTGCAGGCACGCCTGGAAGCTTGCCGGAAGCTCGCCCGGACCAGCTGCCGGATCGGGCAAGGCGCTGCGGGGATCGTGGAGCGGCGGAGATGGGCTGCTGGCGGGCACCACCACCGTCCGGCTTCTCATCTTAGACCCTTTAGCTCTCAGCGAGCTCTCCAGGAATTACTCTTAAGCTTCCAGCAATAACTTGCTAAGGAAAGCTCTACGAGTTATTACTCTTAAGCTTCCAGCAATAACTTGCTGAGGGAAGCTCTACGAGTTACTCGTAAGCTTCCAGCAACTAGCTTAGGGAAGCTCTACAAGTCACTCTTAGCTTCCAGCAATGACTTGCTAAGGGAAGCTCTACGAGTTAAGAGAACACAAACAGGAAAACCTTCCTGGCAAGCCCACGGAAGTACGCGTGAAGCTCTTCTGGGGCTCTGGGGGGCTTCCCGGCAGCGCTTCCGAAGCGCTGCCAGGAACGCCTCCACGCGTGCCTGCACGCGTGTAGGCACGCCCAGACGCTCGCCGGAACCTCTCCAGGACACGCTGCCGGGTCGAACGAACCTCTGCGGGGATTCTGGACCGGCGGAGATGGGCTGCTGGCGGGCACCACCACCGTCCGGCTTCTAATCTTAAACCCTTTAGCCCTCAGCGAGCTCTCCGGGAACTTGGTAGCGTTAAAAACCCGGAGAGCAACGAGGGCACGCACTGAAAAGCCTTCCTGGCGAGCCCGCAGAAGCTCTCGTGAAGCTCTTTTGGGGCTCAGGGAGCTCTCCTGCGGCGTCTCTGAAACGGTGCCAGGAACGCTTCCACGCGTAACTGCACGCGTGGAAGCTTGCCGGAAGCTCTCCCGGACACGCTGCCGGGTCGAGCGAGTTGCTGCGAGGATCGTGGAGCGGCGGAGATGGGCTGCTGGCGGGGACCACCACCGCCCGGCTTCTAATCTGAAACCTTCTAGCTCTCAGAGATCTCCCCGGGAAGAACTCGGAGAGCAAAGAGAACACACGCCGGAAAGGTTCCCTGGCGAGCCTCCGACCTTCCGGTGAACTGCTTCTGAAGCTTGGGGGGGGCTCGCCCGCAACGCCTCTGCAGCGCTGCCAGGAACGAATCCACGGCTGCCTGCGCGCGTGCCGGCAAGCGTGGACGCGTGCCCGAAGCGCTCCCGGACCCGCTGCGAGGTTTCACAAGCCGCTGCGGGGATCCTGGACCGGCGAAGATGGGCTGCTGGCGGGCACCACCACCGTCCGGCTTCGAATCTAAAACGCTCTAGCTCTCACGGAGCTTTCCGGGATTATATCGTCAGGAAGCTCTCCGAATCCCCCGACGGTAAGAAAGGTTGACCTTTTACCGCCGGCGCCCAGTGACTGGTACGCACTGTTTGCCCACTTTGGTACATCTTGGTAGCATCCGAACCCGGAGAGCGAAGAGAACATACACCGGAAATCTGTTCTGGCGGACTTTCGGACGCTCTCGTGAAGCGCTACTGGGGCCCTGGGGGGTTCCCCCGCAGCGCTTCCGAAGCGCTGCCAGGAAGGTCTCCACGCGAGCCTGCAAGCGTGCAAGCACGCGTGGACACTTGCCGGAAGCTCTCCCGGACCCGCTGCGACGTTTTACAAGCCCCTCGGGGGATTTTGGACCGGCGAAGATGGGCTGCTGGCGGGCACCACCACCGTCCGGCTTCTTATCTTCAACCCTTTAGCTCTCAGAGAGCTCTCCGGGAACAACGCCAACCAGCCGCATCTGGGGAAGCCCATGCAGATTCTCCCCGCAGCGCCTCGCCCGGGGTCGCGGCGGGTCCGGGAGAGCTTCCGGCAAGCGTCTACGCGTGCCTGCACGCATGCAGCGTTCCTGGCAGCGCTGCAGAAGCGTTCCAGGGGAGCCCCCCAGAGCCCCGGGAGCGTTTCAGGGGAGCTTCCGAGGGCTCGCCAGGAAGGCTTTCGGGTGTGTGTCCTTCTTGCTCTCCGGGTTTTGTACGCAACCAAGTTGAACCACCAAAACGCGCGGCACGCCCGTGAGTCCCGTCTGCTGGTCGTGCCAAACCTCGCCGGCAGCCGCGCGGCAACACGCTGGGCAGCTTTTCTCAACTTGTTCAGGCGCGAAAAAATCGGGGTACATTCCCAGAGAGCTCTCTGAGAGCTAGAGAGTCTTAAAGAAGAAGCTGGGCGGTGGTGGTGCCCGCCAGCAGACCATTTCCGCCGGTCCACGATCCCCGCAGCGACCTGTACTTGATAGCCTCCAAAACCCGAAAAGCGAAGACACCCTCGGAGACGGGAATTCTTTTCTGGAGAGCTCTGGGGGGCCCCCCAGCAGCGCTGCTGAGGCGCTGCCAGGAACGCTTCCATGCGTGCCTGCACGCGTGCAGGCACGTTTGCAAGCTTGCCGGAAGCTCTCCCGGACCCGTTGCCGGCTTACCGGAATCGCTGCGAGGCCTGTAGAGCGCCGTGGAAGAGCTCCTGGCGGGCACCACCACCGTCCGGCTTCTAATCTTAAACCCTTTCGCTTTCAGGGAGCTCCCCGGGAAAAACCTCGCAGCGGGTCCGGGAGAGTTTCCGGCAAGCGCGAACGCGGGCCTGTACTTGTGCAGGCACGCGTGGAAGTGTTCCTGGCAGAGCATCAGAGACGCTGCACGGGGGCCCCCCAGAGCCCCAGAAGCGCTTCACGGGAGCGTCGGACGGGTCGCCAGGAGGCCTTTCCAGCGTGTGGTCTCTTTGCTCTCCGGGTTTTTTTCCACATTATATTCCCGGAGAGCTCGCTGATAGCTAAAGGGTTTAGGATTAGAAGCCGGACGGTGGTGGTGCCCGCCAGGAGCTCTTTTCCGTCGGTCCACAGGCCTCGCAGCGACTCCGGCGACCCGGCAACTGGTCCGGGAGAGCTTCCGGCAAGCTTCCACGCGTGCCTGCACGCGTACAGGCACGCATGGAAGAGATCTTGCCAGCGCTTCGGCAGCGCTGCAGGGGAGCTTCCCGCAGCTCTCCAGGAAAGATTTCCCGCCCCCAAAGGGTCACTTCGCTCTCCGGGTTTTGGACGCTACCAAGTATTCTCAGGAAGCTCTACGAGTCCCCTGGCGGTAAGAAAGGTTGACGGTTTACCGTCGGCGCCCAGTTCTCTTTGCTCTCCGCGCTGTGGACGCTATCAATTTCCGACAACATACCTCGTAGAGCTCTTCGTCATCGATGAGCTAGAGGAATTCCGGCGCGGAGTGGAGCTAGTTGGTCGACCCGGCCAGAAAAGAAGATGTGATATTTTTGGGTCGGTTTTATTTGAGAGATATTTGCAAATGCATTTTAAGAAAGCAGATTTTTACTCCGAGCATAGGATCTTAATTTTATTCTGGGGGGCCCCCCAGCAGCGCCGCCGAGGCGCTGCCAGGAACGCTTCCATGCGTGCCTGCACGCGTGCAGGCACGTTTGCAAGCTTGCCGGAAGCTCTCCCGGACCCGTTGCCGGCTCACCGGAATCGCTGCGAGGCCTGTGGAGCGCCGTGGAAGAGCTCCTGGCGGGCACCACCACCGTCCGGCTTCTAATCTTAAACCCTTTCGCTCTCAGCGAGCTCCCCGGGAAAAACCTCGCAGCGGGTCCGGGAGAGTTTCCGGCAAGCGCGAAAGCGGGCCTGTACTTGTGCAGGCACGCGTGGAAGTGTTCCTGGCAGAGCATCAGAGACGCTGCACGGGGGCCCCCCAGAGCCCCAGAAGCGCTTCACGGGAGCGTCGGACGGGTCGCCAGGAGGCCTTTCCGGCGTGTGGTCTCTTTGCTCTCCGGGTTTTTTTCCACATTATATCCCCGGAGAGGCAGCGTCCCCCGCGCACTCGTCCGCGCCCCGGCCCGCCCTGGACTTGGCAGCGCCGATGCCAATGCCGGGGGAGAACCTGCGCGCGCGCACGCGCCGCCCCCCGCACCTCCGCGCGAAGAGCCCACGCAGGCCACAGTAAAACCACTTGGCGACCCGAACCTTCGCGGCAGACGGCGCCGCATCGGACGGAGCGTCCACGTCGCGCCAGAAGCTCTCTCTCTCTTTCCACATCCGCGCGCGCGCCATCGCGCGCGTCACAGCGCGGCCACCCGACAGAACTTGTGGCCTTGGCGGGAACAGACCCAGCGCAGCGAAAACTGAAGCTGCAATCAGCGCAACATCCCCAACTGACAGCGCAGGCACACGCGCTTCCAGAGACGGCAGCGCCACGCGCGGGGTGGACACGGAATCGACAGTCCGCGCCGCTCGGGCATTCAGAAACTGCTGCAGTCGCGCGAGTCTCCGCCCCCCCAGCGCCGCGCGGGACACCCGGGCACGCCGCGGCGACTCATCGCGCGCACGCGGCGACACATCGCGCGCAAGCGGGCGCGGCACGACCGGAAGCGGGACACGGACCGCCATCTATATCTTCGTTACGCGCCGCCGCCGCCTCCGTCCGCCGCGCCCACTCCGCCTCCCGCCGCGCACAGCGCGACCTCCGAAGCGACGCGCGGCACGCCTTGCGATGCGCTTTCTGCTCGCGCTGCGCTGCCTCCCAGGCGGCATCATCCACGACTTCCTCCCGGATCACGTTGTGCTCTGCGCGCAAGCTCTCACGCAGCCGGTCCTCCCACTCAACAGATCCCCCCAGCGGCGGGGCGCGCTCCGCGCCCCGCGCAGACGGAGCCCGGACCGAGGCCACGGCCGCGACAGATGCCGAAGCCAACGCCAGTGCCAAAGCGGAAGCGGGGACCGGGGCTGACCAGACGACGTCGTCGGCTCCAATCCAATCGTCGTCAGCGTCGTTCTCGTCGTCGACGTCACAGTCCCTGGCGGCAAAAGCATCAAGTTTCCCCGCGTCGAAAAGCTCTATAGATTCACGGTCATCACTGCTTTCCCACGGCGAATGATCAGCGAGCCGCGCTGGGACAGGCGCAGCGACGGAATCCGAGGCCCGCGCGATCCCGCCTGGCAAGACCGGAGCCGAAGCCCGCGACGCAGCCGGAACCTCCCGCGAAAAGTCCAAAAGAAACTCTCCCTCCCAGCGCCCTGACCCAGTAGCCTTCTCTCCGCAGCGCACAGCCCGCGCCAGAGCCGAAGACGGCCGCGAAAATTTCACGAGCGTTTCCTGCTCCGAACGCAGAGCGCAATGACGGCCGCCCACCGCGCCCGCCGCACGCGCAGACTCGGGAAACTGTCGCGCAAAATTCGCGATAGTTTCCCCCTCCCAGCGCGCTGCCTCCGAAGAGACACATCCGCACCGAGCGGCCCCCGCGGCAGAAGACCCTCGAGAAGAATCCGCGAGCGTTTCCCCCTCCGAGGGCGCCATTCCCGAAACGCCCGCCCCGCCCAACAGGCCACGCACCGGAGAAGGAAACCGTCGCGAAAAATTCGCGATAGTTTCCCCCTCCCAGCGCACTGACCCAGAAGCCTCCTTCCCGCGCCGCACAGCCCGCGCTGGCGCCGAAAACGCCCGCGAAAATTTCGCGAGCATTTCGTCCTCCCAGCGCAGATCGCAGTCGCGTCCGCCCACCGCGCCCGCCGCACGCGCAGAATCGGGAAACTGTCGCGGAAAATTCGCGATAGTTTTCCCCTCCCAGCGCGCTGCCTCCGAAGAGACACATCCGCACCGAGCGGCCCCCGGAGCAAAAGACCCTCGGGAAAAATCCGCGAGCGTTTCCCCTTACGAAAGCGCCATTCCCGATACGCCCGCTCGGCCCAACAGGCCACACGCCGAAGCAGAAAACCGTCGCGAAAAATTCGCGATAGTTTCCCCCCCCCAGCGAACTGACCCAGAGGCCTCCTCCCCGCGCCGCACAGCCCGCGCTGGCGCCGAAAGCGCCCGCGAAAATTTCGCGGGCGTTTCGTCCTCCCAGCGCAGACCGCAGTCGCGCCCGCCCACCGCGCCCGCCGCGCCACCGCCACACCAGGCTTCCGCACATACAGACAGTCTCTCCAAACCTTCGTTTCCTTCAGTGTAACCCGATGTGATGATCCACCGGGTCCCCCTGGCACAAGGCCCACCTGGAGGGGAACCAGGGCCCGCTTTCGCGGGACTTTCCCAGGCCGCACAGCGTGGCGCGACCAGGGGCCCAGCCGGAGCTGGGGCTTCCGCAACAGCTACCAAGGGAGAGGAGACTCCCGAGCGCCCGCTGCAGCGGTCCTTTGTTTAGCCTCGGTAGGATCGGAGACTCCCGAGCGACTGCAGTGAAGTGTCGGTGAACCCAGGTGCGGTTAGCTCTGGGGTGTCCGCGCATCGCACCCGCGGAGGGAGAGCCGGCATCAACCCAGCATTTCTCTCGACCACTCGAGAGCACAACCGCGTACGCGGCCGAGCCTTCCCCCACAGCGTGCTCGAAAGCTTCTGCAGGCTCCAGCGTTTACTCAGATTCCTCTGAGGCACACCCCGAAGGGCGGCCCGGGCAGGAGAGCCCAGGTCTTGAAGAGAGAGGTTCCCGGGCTCTCACCGGGCACGCCGCAGTCCCCGGAGGGAGCCACAGCTCTGCTGGACTTTCACCAGCTCCCCCGCCGCCTCCCGGAGGAAGCAACAGAAGGTCGTCGCGGGTTTCCACCGGACGCGCCGCAGTCCGCGCAGGGACGCACGACTCTGCTGGGCTTGCACCAGCTCCCCCACCGCCACCCGGAGGCAGCAGCAGGTCCTGGGCTTTCACCAGGTGCCCCGCCATCTCCTGTGAGACAGCAGATCTCCCTCGGGTTAGCCCCGAGGTAGGCCCCAGAGCCCGCCGCCGCTCCCTGCGGAACGACTGCAGACCCCCGGGCCGCGCTAGAAGCTCAAGGCTCCTTGAGCCTAAAGGAAGAGGAAGGAGGAGCGCCTGTGGAGGCTGCGCGGCGGCGGCGGCCCCCCCCCTCGTCGTCGTTGTCGTCGTCGTCGTCGTCGTCGTCGTCGTCGTCGTCGTCGTCGTCGTCGTCGTCGTCGTCGTCGTTGTCGTCGTCGTCGTCGTCGTCGTCGTCGTCGTCGTTGTCGTCGTCGTCGTCGTCGTCGTCGTCGTCGTCGTCGTCGTCGTCGTCGTCGTTGTCGTCGTCGTCGTCGTCGTCGTCCCTCCCGCTCCCTCGCCGCTGCTGCCCTTTTCTGCTCCCTGCTGGGCGGCCCCCCTCTGCTTGCATTGCCCTGCTGCGCTCTCCCGGTGCCCCCCCGCCGGCCCCTCGCGCCTCCCTCGTCGTCGTCGTCGCCCCTCCCGCTCCCTCGCCGCTGCTGCTCTTTTCTGCTCCCTGCTGGCCGGCCCCTCCTCTGCTTGCCTTGCCCTTCTGCTTTCTCCCGGTGCCCCCCCGCCGCCCCCCAGCCGCGGCCGCAGCCGGAGCCGCAGCCGCGGCCGCGGCCGCGGCTGGAAGAAAAAAACCACCGCGGAAAATTCGCAATAGTTCCCCCCCTCCCAGCTGCGGCCGCAGCCACAGCCGGAGCCGCAGCCGTGGCCGCGTCCGCGGTTGGAAGAAGAAAACCACAGCGAAAAATTCGCGACAGTTTCCCCCCTCCCAGCCGCGGCCGCAGCCGCAGCCGCAGCCGCAGCCGCGACTGCGGCTGGAAGAAGAAAACCCATGCGAAAAATTCGCGATAGTTTTCCCCTCCCAGCCGCAGCCGTAGCCGCAGCCGCCGCAGCCGCGGCCGCGGCCGCGGCTGGAAGAGGAAAACCACCGCGAAAAAATCGCAATAGTTTGCCCCTCCCAGCCGCGGCCGCAGAGCCCCGCAGCCGCGGCCGCGGCCGCGGCTGGAAGAAGAAAACCACCGCGAAAAATTCGCGATAGTTTCCCCTCCCAACCGCGGCCGCAGCCGCAGCCGCAGCCGCAGCCGCGGCCGCGGCTGGAAGCAGAAAACCCAGCGAAAAATTCGCGATATTTTCCCCTTCCCAGCCGCATTCCGCAGCCGCGGCCGCGGCCGCGGCTGGAAGAGGAAAACCACCGCGAAAAATTCGCGATAGTTTGCCCCCTCCCAGCCGCGGCCACACCCGCAGCCGCGGCCGGCGGCCTGTCGGCTGGAAGAGGAAAACACCGGAAAACTTCGCAGAGTTCCCCCTCCGAGCAGCCGCGGCCGCAGCCACGACAGAGCCGCAGCGCGGCGGCCGCGGCTGGAAGAAAAAAACACCGCGAAAAAATCGCGATAGTTTCCCCCTCCCAGCCGCGGCCGCAGCCGCAGCCGCAGCCGCGGCCGCGGCCGCGCCTGGAAGAGGAAAACCACAGCGAAAAGTTAGCGATAATTTCCCCTCCCAGCCGCGGCCGCAGCCACAGCCAGAGCTGCAGCCGCGGCCGCGGCTGCGGCTGGAAGAAGAAAACCACCGCGTAAAATTCGCGATAGTTTCCCCCTCCCAGCCGCGGCCGCAGCCGCAGCCGCAGCCGCGGCCGCGGCCGCGGCTGGAAAAGGAAAACCACCGCGAAAAATTCGCGATAGTTTCCCCCTCCCAGCCGCGGCCGCAGCCACAGCCAGAGCCGCAGCCGCGGCCGCGGCCGCGGCTGGAAGAAGAAAACCACCGCGAAACATTCGCGATAGTTTCCCCCTCCGAACCGCCGCCGCAGCCGCAGCCGCAGCCGCGGCCGCGGCCGCGGCTGGGAGAGGAAAACCACTGCGAAAAATTCGCGATAATTTGCCCCTCCCCCAGCCGCGAGGCCGCAGGCCACAGCCGCAGCCGCAGCCGCGGCCGCGGCCGCGGCTGAAGAGGAAAACCACCGCGAAAAATTCGCGATAGTTTCCCCCTCCCAGCCGCGGCCGCAGCCGCAGCCGGAGCCGCAGCCGCGGCCGCGGCTGGAAGGAGAAAACCACCACGAAAAAAATCGCGAGAGTTTCTCCCTCCCAGCCGCGGCCGCAGCCACAGCCAGAGCCGCAGCCGCGGCCGCGGCCGCGGCTGGAAGAAGAAAACCACCGCGAAAAATTCGCGATAGTTTCCCCCTCCCAGCCGCGGCCGCAGCCGCAGCCGCAGCCGCGGCCGCGCCTAGAAAAGGAAAACCACCGCGAAAAATTCGCGATAAATTCCCCCCACGGAACGCGCCACGCAGCCGCAGCCAGAGCGGCAGCCGCGGCCGCGGCCGCGGCTGAAGAGGAAAACCACCGCGAAAAATTCGCGATAGTTTCCCCTTCCTAGCCGCGGCCGCAGCCACAGCCGGAGCCGCAGCCGCGGCCGCGGCCGCAGCTGGAGAAAGAAAACCACCGCGAAAAATTCGCGATAGTTTTCCCCTCCCAGCCGCGGCCGCAGCCGCAGCCGCAGATGCGGCCTCGGCCGCGGCTGGAAGAAGAAAACCACCGCGAAAAATTCGCGATAGTTTCCCCCTCCCAGCCGCGACCGCAATCGCAGCCGCAGCCGCGGCCGCGGCGGCGGCTGGAAAAGGAAAACAACCGCGAAAAATTCGCGGTAGTTTCCCCCTCCCAGCCGCGGCCTTTGCCACAGCCACAGCCGCAGCCGCGGCGGCGGCCGCGGCTGGAAGAAGAAAACCACCGCGAAAAAATCGCGATAGTTTCTCCCTCCCAGCCGCGGCCGCAGCCGCAGCCCCAAATCTATGTTACATATTTCGTATCATAATCATATGTGATCCTTCGAATGCACAACTACATTGCTCATTTCGTATCACTCCGCGGCACCCCCTCTCTGCCCACCGCGGCTCCCCCTCTCCTTGTTTGTGGCCTCCGCGGCACCCCCTCTCTGCTGAGGGGCGGAGGTGGCTCGGGCGGCTGCGGCCTTCGGTTTCGCTGACGAGATGTACTAGAAGCTCAGGACCTGGGCATCCTTTCTAAGGCCCGTACGGTCCATCTCAGCAACTCTCCATCCCCGCTACACCTCTGGTCCGTCTTACGTTCCGCTCTGGCCCGACTTTAGGAAACAGGGCGCCCCCACACGGTCTAACTTGGGACTAGCCCCTTTGACCGTGTGCCGCAACAAAGTTCCCAGGGACGAAGCCTGCCACAGCTCCGCCCCAGCAGTCTCTGGCAACTGCCCGTACCACCAGTCCTTGGGTCCGGCTCCCGCCAGTTCTTGGGTTGGTCGCCCGCCGGCTTGTGGGTCCGGTCTCCCCTTAGGAATGGGAGTGCTCCCGGGTCCAGTGGCCCGCCAGTTCTAGGGTTGGTCGCCCTGGAATGGGATTTCTCCCTCTCTGCCGTCGGTGAGCAGTTTAACGACATGCTCAGGTCAAAATCACCCAGGCGAAGGCCCGAGCCCGAGCCTAGGCCCGAGCCCGAACCCGGGCCCGAGCCCGAGCCCGAGCCCGAGCGCGAGCCAGAGCCCGAGCCCGAGCCCGGGCCCGGGACCGAGCCCGAGCCCGAGCCCGAGCCCGAGCCCGAGCCCGAGCCTGAGCCCGGGCGCCAGCCCGAGCCCGAGCCCGAGCGCGAGCCCGAGCCCGAGCCCAGACCCGAGCCCGAGCCCGAGCCCGAGCCAGAGCCCGAGCCCGAGCCCGAGCCCGAACCGATGCCCGAGCCTGAGCCCGAGCCCGAGCCCGAGCCTGCGCCCGAGCCCGACCCCGAGCCCGAGCCCGAGCCCGAGCCACGAGCCCGAGCCCGAGCCCGAGCCCGAGCGCGAGCCCGAACCCGAGCCCGAGCCCGAGCCGAAACCCGAGCCCACGCCCGAGCCCGAGCGCGAGCCCGAGCCCGAGCGCGAACCGAAGCCCGAACCCGAGCCGACGCCCGAGCCCGAGCTCGAGCTCGAGCCCAAGCGCGAGCCGAAACCCGAGCCCGAGCCCGAGCCGAAGCCCGAGCCCGAACCCGAGCCCGAGGAGCGCGAGCCCGAGCCCGAGCCAGAGCCCGAGCCCGAGCC
>CAUYUJ010006563.1:38540-52833 GCA_963575745.1 Prorocentrum cordatum
CCCCGAATCGGGAGGCCTTGCGCCCGGAGCCGGCCCAGTTTGCGCCCGAGCCCGGCCCGAGGCCGAGGCCGAGCCCAAGCCCGAGCCCGAGCCCAGGCCCGAGCCCGAGCCCGAGCCCGAGCCCGAGCCCAAGCCCGAGCCCGAGCCCGCGCCCGCGCCCGCGCCCGAGCCCGAGTCCGAGCCCAAGCCAGCCCGAGCCCGAACCGGAGCCCGAGCCTGGGCGCCAGCCCAAGCCTGGGCCCAAGCCCGAGCCCGAGCCCGAGTCGAGCCCGAGTCCGAGCCCGAGCCGGAGCCCGAGCCCTAGCCCGAGCCCGAGCCCGAGACCGAACTTACCGAAGCCGGAACCCGAGACCGAGACCGAGCACGAGCCCGTGCCCGGGCCGGAGCCCGAGCGGAGCTCGAGCCCGAAACCCAAGCCTGCGCCCAAGCCCGCACACTGAGCCCGAGCCCGCGAGCCCGAGCCCAGCCCGAGCCCGAGCCCAAGTCCGAGCCCGAGTCCGAGCCCAAGTCCGAGCCCGCCCGAGCCCGAGCCCAAGCCCGACCTGAGCCCGAACCCGCCCGCGCCCGCTTCCAAGTGTTCTGACCGAGATATTGCAGCTACAGACCTCATAATATTACTGGCGGACACGTCATAACCCACTAGATGTACGAAAATTCTGGTTTTATACGAATGGTGAAATTTCTTCACAAAACCGACCCAGAGTTATCACATTATCTTTGGGTCGGGTTTGCCAACTAGCTCCTGATTTTCTCTTTTGACTCGGGCTGTAGGAGAGCTACAGGGATGATACGCACATAAGCGGATCTGTAACCATCAGGTGTGTTTGTCTGTTGCATCAAGAGGTCTGTACTTGGTCTGCTGCCCGAGATCTTGCGCTGGAAGATATAGCTCGAGTAGTTTAGATCTCTTAATGTAACAGACAAGCGCGCCTGTAACACTGAAGCAGCTGATGTGTTCAGCTTTCGCTTCTCTAGATCTTGAGTTGAGTGAGAAACCCGACATCTCTGCTTAGAATGACTTTCCGAGTCGAACTGGTTTGACGGATCTAGCTCGAGTAGCAGACCGAGTTCAGGTCTCTCGATGCAACAGACGAACGCGCCTGATCATTATGTTGGTTTCTGTGAGCATCAGCTTTGTAGGTCTTCGAAATCTTGAATGAAGTACAGAAAACTGGGCGCCGGCGGTAAACCGTCAACCTTTCTTACCGCCGGGGGACTCGTAGAGCTTCCTGAAAATATATAATGTCGAAAAAATTGCAGAAAAGGAAAAGTTGTTCAGCCCAAGCGATTTCAGACCTCTCGATGCAACAGCCGAACGCCCCCGATGTTTCTGGATTGTCTTCTGCACGAGCGCTGTAGCTCTCCTACAGCCCGAGTTACGTGCGTGAATCGACAGCACCTCTCAAGATGACTCGAACAATACGAATAGTTTGGCAAATCTAGCTCGAGTATCGGACCGAGTTCAGACCTCTGAATGCGACAGGCGGACGCCTCTGATGTCTCCGAATCGATCCCTGTGATTACCAGCAATGCAGCCTACCCTACAGCCCGATTAAGTGCAGAAACCCAACAGCACCTCTCAGGATGACTCGAACAATACGAATTGTTTCGCGGACCTAGTTCGGGCAGCAGACCGAGTTCCGAGCTCTCGATTCGACAGGCCGACGCGCCTGATGTCTCCAAATCGATTCCTGTGACTACTAGCACTGTAGCCCCTCTACAGCCCGAGTTAAGTAGAGAAAACCGACAGCACCTTTCAAGATGACTCTAACAATACGAATAGTTTCGCGATTCTAGATCGGCAGCAGACCGAGTTCAAAGCTCTGGATTCAGCAGACGAACGCGACTCACAATTCTGAATTGGTCTCTGTAAGTATCAGCGCTGTAGCTGTCATATAGCTCGAGTTAAGTACAGAAAACCGAGAGCGTCTGTCAAGATGACTCGAATAATACGAATAGGTTTGCGGACCTAGCTCGGCTAGCAGACCGAGTTCAGACCTCTGGATTCAACAGACGAACGCGCATGATCATTCTGAATCGATTAGCTGTGCTTACCAGCTCTGTAGCTGTCCTAAAGCTTGAGTTATGTTTAGAAACCTGTCATCGCGTCTCAAGATGACTCGAAATGGCCGATCCCGCCCGCGTGCTTCTTGGCAATAAAAGCTACCCGATCGAGCTGAGATCGAGACGGCGAGCGGGAATAAAATCGAATATCACGGGAAAAAATACTAGAGCTCAAACGAATTGAGGAATTTCGAGAACAAAACTGGCACCGGCGGTGAACCGTCAACCTGGTCACCGCCGGGAACCTCGTAGAGCTCCCAGCACGCGTAAGAGTGCTCAGCATCAAAAAAGAGAAGGCTTCTGGAAGCATTTCTCGAAAAAGAGAAAACCTGATTTTTTGCATGTTCAGATAAAGTTGGTTCCGCCAAGTGTTTTGATAGTAAAAGTGCATCTAGAGAGCTCATATTATGACGGAGAGACCCTCATATTCGTTTACAGGTGCGAAAAATCTGTTTTCTCAAAATGAATTGTCAAATATCTTTCAAATACTGGGCGCCGGCGGTAAACCGTCAACCTTTGTTACCGCCGGGGGACTCGTAGAGCTTCCTGACAACATATAATGTCGAAAAAAAACAGAAAAAATAGTTTTTTAGCCCAAGCAATTTCAGACCTCTCGGATGCAACAGCCGAACGCCCCCAATGCTTCTGGATTGTCTTCTGCACGAGCTCTCTAGCTCTTTAGAGCCCGAGTTACGTGCGCAATCGATAGCATATCTCAAGATGACACGAACAATACGAATAGTTTGGCAAACCAAGCTCGAGTATGAAACCGAGTTCAGACCTCTGCATGCGACAGGCGGACGCCTCTGATGTCTCTGAATCGATTACTGTGATTACCAGCCCTGCAGCCCCCCTAGAGTTCGAGTTAAGTGCAGGAAACCGATAGCAGCTCTCAGGATGACTCGAACAATACGAATAGTTTCGCGGACCTAGTTTGGGCAGCAGTCAGAGTTCCGAGCTCTAGATTCGAAAGGCGGACGCGCCTGATGTCTCCGAATCGATTCCAGTGATAACCAGCCATGCAGCCCCCGTACAGCCCGAGTTGAGTGCAGAGAACCGACAGCATCTCTCAAGATGACTCGAACAATACGAATAGTTTCGCGATTTTAGATCGGGCAGCAGACCGAGTTCAGAGCTCTGGATTCAACAGACAACGGCCACTGATGATTCTGAATCAGATTCTGTACGTATCAGCTCTGTAGCTGTCCTATAGCTCGAGTTAAGTACAGAAAACCGAGAGCGTCTGTCAAGACGACTCGAATAATACGAATAGGTTTGCGGGCCTAGCTCGGCTAGCAGACCGAGTTCAGACCTCTGGGTTCAACAGGCGAACGCGCCTGATCATTCTGAACCGATTAGCTGTGCTTATCAGCTCTGTAGCTGTCCTAAAGCTCGAGTTATACTGAGAAAACCGACAACGCGTATCAAGATGACTCGAAATGGCTGATCCCGCCCGTGTGCTTTTTGGCAGTAAAAGGTACCCGATCGAGCTGAGATCAAGATGGCGAGCAGGAATAAGATCGAATATCACGGGAAACAATATTAGAGTTCTAACGAATGGTTGAATTTCGAGAACAAAATTTTCAACTGACCAAAAGTCACCAAAAGTTCCGTCGAGACTTTTCTTGTCAACGGGCTCTCCGGCGCCCCGGAATTACTCTTAAGCTTCCAGCAAGAACTTGCTAAGGGAAGCTCTACAAGTTATTCGCAAAACCACCCAAAAGTTGTCATTTGGTAGCGTCCAAACACCGGAACTGGCGTCGGCGGTGAACCGTCAACCTGGCCACCGCCGGGAACCTCGTAGAGCTCCTTGCACGCGTAAGAATGCTCAGATTCAAAGCAGACCGCTTCTCAGAGCATTTCTAGAAAAAACATCATATTTGCATATTTCTCGGTGTCAACGCGACGTCGGTTCCTCCAAATGTTTCGATAGTGAAACTGTCTCGAAAGAGCTGAGCTGCCCGCAGAATAAAGTTAAGATAGAAATGCTCGGAATAAAAATCTGCTTTCTTGAAATGAATTGTCAAATATCTTAGAGCTAGAGGAATTCGGCGACAGGGTGGGGCTAGTTGGCGAAATGTCGAAAAGGGACGCGATCATACCTTCCGCGGCCTGGCTTAGCCGATTTTGCAGTTCTAACAAGTCGTTTGGGCTGCTATTTGCGCAAAGCAAAGCTTGGCATTACAGAAGTTACCTCACAAATTTCAAATTTCATTCCGTCGAACAATTCTCCCGAGCGAAGCCAGGGACCGACTTCACGTTGGGAGCCCAAAAATGCAATCTTCCAGTTTTGCAGAAAATGCCATCAGAAGCTATCTGCTTGCACGTCTAGTTCTCTCAGGCGTCTGCTTGCACTTCTAGTGCCTCGTAGAGCTTTGGTGGTAGAAGAGCTAGAGGAATTCGGCGACAGGGTGGAGCTAGTTGGCGAAATGTCGAAAAGGGAAGCGATCATACCTTCCGCGGCCTGGCTCAGCCGATTTTGCAGTTCTAACGATTCGTTTGGGCTGCTATTTGCGCAGAGCGAAGCTTGGCATTACAGAAGTTTCCTCACAAATTCTTAGTTCATTCCGTCGAAAAATTCTCCCGAGCGAAGCCAGGGACCGACTTCACGTTGGCAGTCCAAAAATACCTCGTAGAGCTCTTCGGCATCGATGAGCTAGAGGAATTCCGGCGCGGGGTGGAGCTAGTTGGCCGACCCGACCAAAAGAGACAATGTGGTGACTTTGGGTCGGTTTTGCTAATATTTGAAAGATATTTGACAATTCATTTTGAGAACCAGTATTTTTCTCACGTGTAGTGGGTTATGCCGCGACTGCCATTTCAATTCTCAGGTCCGTAGCTGCAATATTACTATCAAAAGACTTGCAGGAACCGACGTTGGATAAAAACAGAAAAACGTGATTTCTCGAGTTTTCTCTTGCCCGTTCCAGAAGCTTCCTTCATATGTTCCGACGATCGCTGTGCAAGAAAAGAGCTCTACGGAGTTCCCGGCCTGTTCCGCCCGATCTTTTAGAGTATCATGAGCTTGTTGCCCTCCGCGGTCGTTTCGACGGCGGAGTGGATGCGTCTGGTTGTGGTATTGGTTTCTTTCTCGAGGCCGCCTTTCTCCCCCATCCTGAACATTGCTCCAAGCGCCTGCGGCATTCCGCTGCCCCCGACTCGCCTCAGCCTGCTGCCTCCTGTGACGGTCTCGTTTGGAGAGATGTTGCGGAGGCGGCCCTTCTCTTGCCTAGAGATAGTACAGTCACTGATGCCGAACTGACGGCGCTGGAGCGCCTCATTGGGGCGGCCGAGTGCGTGCTGAGAGCTCGCAGAGAGCTCGAGGCGCCCTGCTGGGCGTTTGGCTCGGGCAGGCTTCGACGGAGCCTTCGCTGCCCGCAAAACCGCAAAAAACCAGGTTGACGCTTTACCGCCGTATCCCTTAACTCGTAGAGCTCTTCGTTATCGATGAGCTAGAGGAATTCGGGCGCGGGGTTGAGCTAGTTAGTCGATCCGGCCAGAAAAGAAGATGTGATAACTTTGGGTCGGTTTTGCTGAGAATTGAAAGATATTTGACAATTCATTTCAAGAAAGCAGATTTTTACTCCGAGCATTTCTATCTTAACTTTATTCTGCGGGCAGCTCAGCTCTTTCGAGACAGTTTCACAATCGAAACATTTGGAGGAACCGACGTCGCGTTGACACCGAGAAATGCAAATATGATGTTTTTCTAGAAATGCTCTGAGAAGCGGTCTGCTTTGAATCTAAGTTGATCTGAGCTGCCCGCAGAATAAAGTTAAGATAGAAATGCTCGGAGTAAAAATCTGCTTTCTTGAAATGAATTGTCAAATATCTTTCAATTCTCAGCAAAACCGACCCAAAGTTATCACATCTTCTTTTCTGGCCGGATCGACTAACTAGCTCTACCCCGCGCCCGAATTCCTCTAGCTCATCGATAACGAAGAGCTCTACGAGTTAAGGGAACCGGCGGTAAAGCGTCAACCTGGTTTTTTGCGGTTTTGCGGGCAGCGAAGGCTCCGTCGAAGCCTGCCCGAGCCAAACGCCCAGCAGGGCGCCTCGAGCTCTCTGCGAGCTCTCAGCACGCACTCGGCCGCCCCAATGAGGCGCTCCAGCGCCGTCAGTTCGGCATCAGTGACTGTACTATCTCTAGGCAAGAGAAGGGCCGCTTCCGCAACATCTCTCCAAACGAGACCGTCACAGGAGGCAGCAGGCTGAGGCGAGTCGGGGGCAGCGGAATGCCGCAGGCGCTTGGAGCAATGTTCAGGATGGGGGAGAAAGGCGGCCTCGAGAAAGAAACCAATACCACAACCAGGCGCATCCACTCCGCCGTCGAAACGACCGCGGAGGGCAACAAGCTCATGATACTCTAAAAGATCGGGCGGAACAGGCCGGGAACTTCGTAGAGCTCTTGTCTTGCACAGCGATCGTCGGAACATATGAAGGAAGCTTCTGGAACGGGCAAGAGAAAACTCGAGAAATCACGTTTTTCTGTTTTTATCCAACGTCGGTTCCTGCAAGTCTTTTGATAGTAATATTGCAGCTACGGACCTGAGAATTGAACTGGCAGTCGCGGCATAACCCACTACACGTGAGAAAAATACTGGTTCTCAAAATGAATTGTCAAATATCTTTCAAATATTAGCAAAACCGACCCAAAGTCACCACATTGTCTCTTTTGGTCGGGTCGGCCAACTAGCTCCACCCCGCGCCGGAATTCCTCTAGCTCATCGATGCCGAAGAGCTCTACGAGGTATTTTTGGACTGCCAACGTGAAGTCGGTCCCTGGCTTCGCTCGGGAGAATTTTCCGACGGAATGAACTAAGAATTTGTGAGGAAACTTCTGTAATGCCAAGCTTCGCTCTGCGCAAATAGCAGCCCAAACGAATCGTTAGAACTGCAAAATCGGCTGAGCCAGGCCGCGGAAGGTATGATCGCGTCCCTTTTCGACATTTCGCCAACTAGCTCCACCCTGTCGCCGAATTCCTCTAGCTCTTCTACCATCAGAGCTCTACGAGGCACTAGAAGTGCAAGCAGACGCCTGAGAGAACTAGACGTGCAAGCAGATAGCTTCTGATGGCATTTTCTGCAAAACTGGAAAATTGCATTTTTGGGCTCCCAACGTGAAGTCGGTCCCTGGCTTCGCTCGGGAGAATTGTTCGACGGAATGAAATTTGGAATTCGTGAGGTAACTTCTGTAATGCCAAGCTTTGCTCTGCGCAAATAGCAGCCCAAACGACTTGTTAGAACTGCAAAATCGGCTAAGCCAGGCCGCGGAAGGTATGATCGCGTCCCTTTTCGACATTTCGCCAACTAGCTCCACCCTATCGCCGAATTCCTCTAGCTCTTCTACCATCAGAGCTCTACAAGGCACTAGAAGTGCAAGCAGACGCCTGACAGAACTAAAAGTGCAAGCAGATAGCTTCTGATGGTTTTTTTCTGCAAAACTGGAAAATTGCATTTTTGGACTGCCAACGTGAAGTCGGTCCCTGGCTTCGCTCAGGAGAATTCTTCGACGGAATGAACTTTGAATTTGTGAGGTAACTTCTGTAATGCCAAGCTTTGCTCTGCGGAAATAGCAGCCAAAACGAATTGTTACAACTGCAAAATCGGCTGAGCCAGGCCGCGGAAGGTATGATCGCGTCCCTTTTCGACATTTCGCCAACTAGCTCCACCCTGTCGCCGAATTCCTCTAGCTCTTCTACCATCAGAGCTCTACAAGGCACTAGAAGTGCAAGCAGACGCCTGAGAGAACTCGAAGTGCAAGCAGATAGCTTCTGATGGTATTTTCTGCAAAACTGGAAATTGCATTTTTGGGCTGCCAACGTGAAGTCGGTCCCTGGCTGCGCTCGGGAGATTTTTCGACGGAATGAAATTTGGAATTTGTGAGGTAACTTCTGTAATGCCAAGCTTCGCTCTGCGCAAAGAGCAGCCCAAACGAATTGTTAGAACTGCAAAATCGGCTGAGCCAGGCCGCGAAAGGTATGATCGCGTCACTTTTCGACATTTCGCCAACTAGCTCCACCCTGTCGCCGAATTCCTCTAGCTCTTTTACCATCAGAGCTCTACGAGGCACTGGAAGTGCAAGCAGACGCCTGAGAGAACTAGAAGTAAAAGCAGATAGCTTCTCATGGCATTTTCTGCAAAACTGGACAATTGCATTTTTGGACTCCCAACGTGAAGTCGGTCCCTGGCTTTGCTCGGGAGAATTTTTCGACGGAATGAACTAAGAATTTGCGAGGTGACTTCTCAAGCTTCGCCCTGCGCACATAGCAGCCCAAAGGAATTGTTAGAACTGCAACTTGGTAGCGTCCAAAACCCGAAGAGCGAAGAGACTCTTTGGGAACGAGAATCTTTCCTGGAGGGCTCTGGGAAGCTCCCCTGCGGCGCTGCCGAAGCGCTGGCCGAAACGCTTCCATTCGTGCCTGCACGCGTGCAGGCGCGCGTGGGTCTGGAAGCTCTCCCGGACCCGCTGCCGGGCCAGGCGAGCCACTGCGGGGATCGTGGAGCGGCGGAGATGGGCTGCTGGCGGGCGCCACCACCGTCCGGCTTCTAATCTTAAAACCTTTCGCTCTCAGCGAGCTCTCCTGAAAAATCGGCTGAGCCAGGCCGCGGAAGGTATGATCGCGTCCCTTTTCGACATTTCGCCAACTCGCTCCACCCTGTCGCCGAATTCCTTTAGCTCTTCTACAACCAGAGCTCTACGAGGCAAGCAGAGACCCTTCGGGAGGGGGGGGGCCATTTCCTAGAGAGCTCCCTGGGGCGCCCCTCAAGTGCTTCGAAGGCACTACCAGGCACGCCCCCATGCGTGCCTGCACGCGTGCAGGCACGTGTGGACGCATGCCTTCCTGCAATGCTGTCGAACCCCCCTCGGGCGCCAGCAGAGCTTTATCGAACCATTCTGAAGCAAACCTGCATTGCTGCGGACCCGCTGCCGGCTCGGGCGAGTTGCTGCGGGGATCGTGGGGCGGCGGAGATGGCCTGGTGGCGGGCACCACCACCGTCCGGCTTCTAATCTAAAACCCTCTAGCTCTCAGAGAGCTCTCCGGGAACATTGTCCGCCTCGGCCGGGTGGGCCAACTAGCTCCACCCTGCGCCGGAATTCCTCTAGCTCATCGATGCCGAAGAGCTCTACGAGGTATTTTCCACCGACCACTTTGGTAGCGTCCAAAACCCAGAGAGCAAAGAGGACACGCGCTGAAAGGCCTTCCTGGCGCGTCTACAGAAGCTCTCGTGAAGCCCTTCTGGGGCTCGGCGGGCCCCCCTGCAGCGTCTCTGAAACGCTACCAGAAACGCTTCCACGCGTGCCTGCAAGCGTGCAGGCACGCGTGGACGCTTGCCGGAAGCTCTCCCGGACACGCTGCCGGGTCGCGCGAGTTGCTGCGAGGATCGTGGAGCGGCGAAGATGGGCTGCTGGCAGGCACCACCACCGCCCGGCTTCTAATCTAAAACCCTCTGGCTCTCAGAGAGCTCTCCGGGAAAAAGTCACAAAAAGGTCCGTCGAGATTTTTCTTGCCAACTAGCTCTCCAGCGCCCCGGAATTACTCTTAAGCTTCCAGCAATAACTTGCTGGGGGAAGCTCTACGAGTTACGAGCTCCACCCCGCGCCGGAACTGGGCGCCGGCGGTAAACCGTCAACCATTCTTACGGCCAGGAGACTCGTAGAGCTTCCTGACAATATAATCTCGAACAAAAATTGCAGAGAACAAATAATTGTTCAGCCCAAGCGATTTCAGACCTCTCGATGCAACAGCTGAAAGCCCCCAATGCTTCTGGATTGTCTGCTGTACGAGCTCTGTAGCTCTCCTACAGCCCGAGCTACGTGTGTAATTCGACAGTAACCCTGAAGATGACTCGAAGAATACAAATAGTTTGGCAAACCTAGCTCGAGTATCAGACCAAGTACATGCCTCTGAATGCGACAGGCGGACGCGTCTGATGTTTCCGAATCGATTTCGGTGATTACCAGCCCTGCAGCCCCCCTACAGCCCGCAGAAAACCGACAGCATCTCAGGATCACTCGGACAATACGAGCAGTTTCGCGGACCTAGTTCGGGCAGCAGACCACATTCCGAGCTCTGGATTCGAAAGGCCAACACGGCTGATGTCTGCAATTCAATTCCTGTGTCTACCAGCACTGTGGCACCCCAGAACTCGGGTTAAGTACAGAAAACCGACAGCACCTCTCAAGATGACTCGAACAATACGAATAGGTTCGCCATTCTAGAGCGGGCAGCAGACCGAGTTCAGAGCTCTGGATTCAACAGACAGACGCGGCTGACGACTCAGAATCGGTTTCTGTAAGTATCAGCTCTGTAGCTGTCATATAGCTCAAGTTCAGTACAGAAACCCGGGGGCGCATGTCAAGGTTATTCGAATAATACGAATAGGTTTGCGGATCTAGCTCGGCTACCAAACCGAATTCAGACCTCTGGATGCAGACGAGAAGCGCGCCTGATCGTTCTGAACGATAAGGTGTGCTTACCAGCTCTGTAGCTGTCCTGTATCCCGAGTTGGGTCCAATATACCTTGTAGAGCTCTTCGGCATCGATGAGCTAGAGGAATTCCGGCGCGGGGTGGAGCTAGCTCCCGGAGAGCTCGCTGAGAGCTAGAGGGTTTAAGATTAAAAGGCAGTCGTTGGTGGTGCCCGCCAGCAGCCCATCTCCGCCGCTCCAGAATCCCCGCAGTAGCTCGTTCGACCCGGCAGCTGGTCCAGGAGAGCTTGCGGCAAGCTTCCACGCGAGCCTGCACTCGCGCAGGCACGATGGAAGCGTTCCTGGCGGAGTTTCAGCAGCGCTGCTGGGAAGCTTTCCTGACTGCCGCTTGGTAGCGTTCAAAACCCGGAGAGCGAAGAGAATCTCGGGGGCGGGAAATAACTCGTAGAGCTTCCCTTAGCAAGTAATTGCTGGAGGCTAAGAGTAATTCGGGCGTAACTCGTAGAGTTTCCCTTAGCAAGTTATTGCTGGAAGCTTGAGAGTAATTCCGGAGCGCTGGAGAGCTAGTAACTCGTAGAGCTTCCCTTAGCAAGTTGTTGCTGGAAGCTTAAAAGTACCTCGTAGAGTTCTTCGGCATCGATGAGCTAGAGGAATTCGGGCGCGGGCTGGAGCTAGTACCTCGTAGAGCTCTTCGGCATCCATGAGCCCGAGGAATTCCGGCGCGGAGTGGAGCTAGTTGGCCCACCCGGCCAGAAAGGACAAAGTGGCAACTTTTGGGTGATTTTGCGAATATTTCACAGATATTCCCAGAGATCTCGCTGAGAGCTAAAGGGTTTAAGACTGGGCGCCGGCGGTAAACCGTCAACCTTTCTTACCGCCGGGGGACTCGTAGAGCTTCCTGACAATATATAATGTGGAAACGAATTTCAGAGAACGACTAGTTTTTTCAGTCCAAGCAGTTATAGACCTCTGAAGACTCTAACAGAAGAAACGAACAGTTTTTCAATCAAGCTCGAGTATAAAACCGAGTTCAGACCTCTGAATGCGACAGGCGAACGCGCTCATGTCTGCGGATCAATTCCTCTGATTACCAGCTTTCCAGCCCCCATACTGCCTGAGTTAAGTGTAGAAAACCGAGAGTACCTCTCAGGATGACTCGAATAATACGGCAGTTTCGCGGATCTCGTTCGAGCAGCAGACCGAGTTCTGAACTCTCGAATCGACGAACGGACGCGTCTGATGTCTCGCAATCGATTCCTGTGACCAGCAGCACTGTAGCCCTCCCCCAGCACGATTTGAGTACAGAAGACCGAGAGCTTTTCTCAAGATGACTCGAACAATACCAATAGGTTTCCGAACCTAGCTCGGGTTGCAGGCCGAGTACAGAGCTCTAGCCTCGACAGACGAACGCGCCTGATAATTTCGAATCGATTTATGTGATTATCAGCTCTCTGGCTGCCCTACAGATCGAGTTAAGTACGAAAAACCGAGAGCGTCTGCTACAATGACTCGAATAATACGAATAGGTTTGCGACCCTAGCTCCGCTAGCAGACCGAGTTCAGACCTCTGGATTGAACAGGCGAACGCGCCTGATCATTCTAGATGCATTACCTGTGCTGACCAGATCTGTAGCTGTCCTGAAGCTCGAGTTATCTTGCGAAAACCGACAGCGCCTATCAAGATGACTCGAAACGGCCGTTCCCGCCTGCCTGCTTTTTTGGCCTTCAAACAAAAGTTACCCGATCGAGCTGAGATCAAGATGGCGAGCGGGAATGAGATCGAATATCATGGGAAAAAATACTAGAGCTCTACCGAATGGTCAAATTTTGAGAACGAAATTTTCAACCGACCAAAAGTCAGCAAAAGGTCCGTCGAGATTTTTGTTGCCAACTAGCTCTCCAGCTCCCCGGAATTACTCTTAAGCTTCCAGCAATAACTTGCTAAGGGAAGCTCTACGAGTTATTAGAGGCCGGACGGCGGTGGTGCCCGCCAGCAGCCCATCTCCGCCGGTCCAGAATCCCCGGAGCAAGTCGTTCGACCCGGCAGCGGGTCCGGGAGAGCTTCCGGCACTGGGCGCCGGCGGTAAACCGTCAACCTTTCTTACCGCCGGGGGACTCGTAGAGCTTCCTGAAAATATAAAGTGTGGGAAAAAACTCCAAAGAACGACTAGTTTTTTAGCCCAAGCGATTCCAGACCTATCAAGATAACGTTAACAAAAAACAAACAGTTTCGCAACCGAGTTCGGGTATCAAACCGAGTTCAGACCTCTGAATACGACAGGCGGCCGCGTCTGATGTCTGCCAATCCACTCATGTGATTCCCAGCCGTGCAGCCCCCCTACAGCCCGAGTTAAGTGCAGAAAACCGACAGTATCGACTCGAATAATAGAATAGTTTTCCCGATCTAGTTCGAGCAGCAGACCGAGCTCTGGAATCGATCGACAAACACGCCTGATGTGTGCAAATCGATATATGTGACCCGCAGCACTGTAGCCGGCCCAAACACGAGTTGAGTGCAGAAGACAGAGAGTATTTCTCAAGATCATTCAACAATACGAATAGTTTCGCAAATCTAGCTCGGGCAGCAGGCCGAGTTCAGAGCTCTCGGTTCAGTAGACGAACGCGACTGATGATTCCCCATCGATGTCTGTGACAATGAGCCATTAGCTGCCCTACAGCTCGAGTTAAGTACAGAAAACCGAGAGCGTCTGTCAAGATGACTCGAATAATACGAATAGGTTTGCGGACCTAGCTCGGATAGCAGACCGGGTTCAGACCTCTGGATTGAACAGGCGAACGCGCCTGATGATTCTGAGTGCGATAGCTGTGCTTACCAGAACTGTAGCTGCCCTAGACCTCGAGTTAAGCAGAAAATACCGACAACACGTATCAAGTTGACTCGAATAATACGAATAGGTTTGCGGACCTAGCTCGGCTAGCAGACCGAGTTCAAACCTCTGGATTCGACAGGCGAACGCGCCTGATGATTCTGGGTGCGTGCTTACCAGCACTGTAGCTGCCCTACACCTCGAGTTAAGTAGGAAATACCGACAACACGTATCAAGTTGACTCGAATAATACGAACAGGTTTGCGGACCTAGGCAGACCGAGTTCAGACCTCTGGATTGAACAGACGAACGCGCCTGATGATTCTGAGTGCGATAGCTGTGCTTACCAGAACTGTAGCTGCCCTAGACCTCGAGTTAGCAGAAAATACCGACAACGCTATCAAGTTGACTGGAATAACACGAATAGGTTTGCGACCCTAGCTCGGGTAGCAGACCGAGTTCGGACCTCTGGATTGAATAGGCGGACGCGCCTGATGATTCTGAGTGCGATAGATGTGCTTACAGACACTGTGGCTGCCCTACAGCTATGGTTAAGTACAAAATACTGACAGCGCATATCAAGTTGACTCGAATAATACGAATAGGTTTGCGGACCTAGCTCGGGTAGCAGACCGAGTTCAGACCTCTGGATTGAACAGGCGAACGCGCCTAATGATTCTGAGTGCGATAGCTGTGCTTACCAGCACTGTAGCTGCCCTACAGCTAGACTTAAGTACAAAATACCGACAGCACGTATCAAGATAACTCGAAATGGCCGTTCCCGCCTGCCTGCTTTTTGGCCTTCAAAGTTACCCGATCGAGCTGAGATCAAGATGGCAAACGGGAATAAGATCGAATATCATGAGAAAAAATACTAGAGCTCTAACGAATGGTCAAATTTCGAGAACAAAATTTTCAACCGACCAAAAGTCAGCAAAAGGTCCGTCGAGATTTTTCTTGCCAACTAGC
>CAUYUJ010006564.1:0-52817 GCA_963575745.1 Prorocentrum cordatum
ACGCACACGCACACGCACACGCGCACGCGCACGCGCGCACGCGCGCGCACACACACACACGCGCGCGCGCACGCGCACGCGCATGCACGCACGCACGCACGCACATATGGGAAATATGGCAATTGGGGGGAACACGAAAATCAAGAAAATGTGGGAAATCCTTGGATTTGTTTGTTTTCATTCCCAACCCTTCTTGGTTGGGTATTCGTTTTGGAAAGAGAGCACTGTGGTCTCCAGTCCTCCTCCTCCTCCTCCTCCCGCCTCCCCCGCCTCCCGTCTCCCGCCCTCCCGCCCCCCACTTGTCTCCTCTTGTTTTTGCGACTCGTTTGTGTGTTTTGTGTGTGATGTGTGTGTTGTGTGCGTGTGTGTGTGTGTGTTGTGTGTGCGTGTGTGGTGGGGGGCGTGTGTGTGTTGTGTGTGTGTGTGCGTGCGTGCTTGCGTGTGTTGTGTGTGTGTGGCGGTGTTTGTGTGTGTGTTGTGTGTGTGTGTTTTTGTTGTTTTGTTTGGTGTGTTTTGTTTGTGTGTGTGTGTGTGTGTGTGTGTGTGTGTGTGTGTGTGTGTGTGTGTGTGTGTGTGTGTGTGTGTGTGTGTGTGTGTGTGTGTGTGTGTGTGTGTGTGCGCCGTCCCTGGGGGGCTGCGAGCTGCGAAACCGTCGCCACTTCCGAGGGCTGCTGTTGGGTCCCGCGGACAGAGGGACAGCGGGGACCTGAGGTAGACCTCGCCGTCCCTGGGGGGGTGCGATCTGCGAAACTGCCGCCACTTTCGATGGCTGCTGGTGGGTCCAGCGGAGTGAGGCACCGCTGGGACCTGAGCGAGACCTCGCCGTCCCTGGGGGGCTGCGATCTGCGACACTGTCGCTACTTTCGAGGGCTGCTGGTGGGTCCTGCGGAGTGAGGCACCGCGGGGACCTGAGGTAGACCTCGCCGTCCCTGGGGGGCTGAGGCACCATGGGGACCTGAGCGAGACCTCGCCGTCCATGGGGTGCTGCGAACTGCGACCCTGTCGCCGCTTTCGAGGGCTGCTGGTGGGTCAAGCGGAGTGTTGCACCGCGGGGGCCTGAGCGAGACCTCGCCGTCCCTGGGGGGCTCTGATCTGCGACCCTGTCGCCGCTTTCGAGGGCTGCTGGTGGGTCAAGCGGAGTGTGGCACCGCGGGGATCACTGCGGGGATCTGATCGAGACCTCGCCGTCCCTGGGGTGCTGCGAACTGCGACACTGTCGCAACTTTCGAGAGCTGTTGCTAGGTCTTGCGGAGTGTTGCACCGCGGAGACCTGAGCGAGACCTCGCCGTCCCTGGGGGGCTGCGATCTGCGATGCTGTCGCCGCTTTCGAGGGCTGCTGGTGGGTCCAGCGGAGTGTGGCACCGCGGGGATCACTGCGGGGATCTGAGCGAGACCTCGCCGTCCCTGGGGGTCTGCGATCTGCGACACTGTCGCTACTTTCGGGGGCTGCTGGTGGGTCCTGCGGAGTGAGGCACCGCGCGGGATCTGAGCGAGACCTCGCCTGTCGCCACTTTCGAGGGCTGCTGTTGGTCCAGCGGAGTGAGGCACCGCGGGGATCTGAGCGAGACCTCGCCGTCCCTGGGGGGCTGCGATCTACGATGCTGTCGCCACTTTCGAGGGCTGCTGGTGGGTCCTGCGGACTGAGGCACCGCGGGGATCTGAGCGAGACCTCGCCGTCCCTCGGGGGCTGCGACCTGGGCGAGCCCTCGCCGTCCCTGGGGGGGGGGGGCTGCGTTAGTAGCCACTACGACGCCCTTATATCTTGATCGGGGGCCTGCGAGCCTTCCGTTTGCTGCTTGCAAAATCACATGCGTCCATGTTGCGTCATCGCCCCCGTTGCAGCAATCTTGATGTACTAATGCCCCGCATTGCGCAAGGGTTGGGTACGTCACCAGGGTAATTTGTGTGTCCATGGGTTTCTTCAGTATCCATAACCATCGCCTGCGGTACCGGTCTTGGCGATATTCGAGCCCTGGGTTGGAATTGGCATATATCAAATGGCCCTCGGCCCATGGGGGCCTCTTGGGCGCTTGTGGGGGCCTCGTGGGCCCCTTTGGGGCCTTCTTTAGGACCGCTTGGGGCCTCCTGGGCGCCTCTGGGGCGAAAGGCTCCGATTTTCGGTTCGTGTTCCCCCTCTTGGGCCCCTCTTTGGGCCGTCTTGGGGCCCTCTTGGGCCCTCTTGGGCGCCTCTTGGGCCGTCTTGGGGCCCTCGTGGGCCGTCCTGGGACCCTCTTGGGAGCCTCTGAGTGGTGCGTTGGAACATAATAAGTGGAGAACCCTAACATCATGGAAATACCTATGTGAAAGCAAGGTTTCTGGCCTCTCGGGATCCTGTTGGGAAGGCTCTTGGGTCTCCCTTGGGGTATTTCGGCGACTCGGGGCCCTCTTGGGCCGTCTTGGGGGCCTCCTGAGGCCCTCTTGGCCTGTCTTGGGGGCTTCTTGGTCCCGAACAGGTCACGCCACAACGCTTCCCGAAGCCCAGGGGACACGCTCCAAGCCCAAGAATATTTGATAATGTGGTTTCCGGCCCCTTAAGGCACCCGTCAGGACTAAGGGCTGAGTCTCAGGTGATTAGGCAAAGGACCTGAGGACACGCCCACTCCGTGCCCAGGGGCACGGCGTGTGTATATATATATATATGTATATGTATATGAACATATTCCGTACCCCGTTTGGCTCAAGTAATTTCCGCTCAAGGCATAACCTCTCAAGGTGTTACTTTGAGTCAAAATGGAAAGCATCCATCCAGCTGTGCTTCGCAAGCTGGAGTCGTCGGCTGTTTCCAAGGCTAGCCCGCCTTCCGATGCCAGGATGGGACGCCATACCACGCCCGGCCAATCGGCTGGGTGGCAGCAAGCAGGCCAGTGGAGCGGCTGGCAGCGCAGCGCCAGTGGCAACTGGCAGTGGCTCTCGGCTCCTTCCTCGCCGGGCTGGCGTGCGGGGCACATTGGCGGCTCGCGCCAGTGGCAGTGCAACGTGTGTGTGTGTGTGTGTGGCTCAACGAATCACAGCCTCAAGGCCTGCAGGACCTGCGGGGTCCGCCGCATGTGGGCCGATGTGGTGCAGTCTGCCCCGCCGGCTCCAGCCTCGGCTGGCCAGGCAACGCGAGCCAGGCTGGACGAGCTCACGGCGCAGCTCTCTGCGATGATGTCCCCGTGCACGGCGCAGCTTGCACTGACAGCGGCGGATGCTTGCCCAGCGTCGCCATCACCGCCAACGGCTCCGTCGCCAGAGGCTGGTGGCCCTGTGGACAACAAGGTTTTCCACGATGATCAAGTCGCTCGAGGCCTCCTTGGCCGCAGTGCCTACGGACGAGGTCGAGATGGCGTCGATGCTCCGCAGCAAGATCCAGTCGCATAAGAACCTCCTCACCCAGTCCAAGCCGCTGGGCGCCCCCCTCGATGCTGCGAAGGCTGCGCTCGCCAGCGGCGCCAGTCGGGGGCGGAGGTCGCTGTCGCTGCTGCGCAGACCCTCCACGCTCACACCGTCGAGGAGGTGACCCACCTCTAGGGCGAGCTGCGCGATCTCGAACAGCAAGTGGCGCAGGCCACAGTCGAGGATGCGCAGATATCCTCTGCCGAGGCGTCTGCGCCCGCCGGCCCAGATGCCCCGCCCATGCGCCAGGTGAATCAGCTACTGCAGAGCCTCGTGGCCGCGATGGCAACCGACGAGTACTCGATCCTGGAGCACCTCGATGCGGCAAAGCAGCACGCGCAGACCTTGGTAACTGGGTTCCAACAGACGCCCCGACGGCGGCGCAGATGGTGCGCCACAGTGGCAGGCAGTACCCGAAGGGCGTGCAGCCGCCGCTGCAGCTGAGCATGGCCACTGCCGATGTTCGCACGCTGCGGCCCCAGGAGGAGGCGGCAGCGCGCGTGCAAGCGAGTGGTGTGGTTTTGCTGGGCAAGGTGCGAGTCTTGGGGCAGCAATTTGAGGATGCCTCGCTCCAGGTAGCGGCCTGCAGGAAGGCCGCGCGACGAAAGATGGCATTCGGAATGGACCCCATTACGACATGCACGCGTTGGCGGCGGGCGCTGCTGGCAGTCATGGCTGACAGCAATGGGTTCACCGCAAGGTCGGTTTCAAGCTGAACGCCATGGAGGTGGCATCCCCGCGACTGATGCGTTGCAGGGTGAAGCTGCCCGCCTTGGACGAGGCCGTTGTTTTCCTCTCTCCGCCCACTCGCCGTCCGAGAAGGAGCGAGACGAGTTCTGGGATCTTCTTGGGGCTGAGCTGGACAGGGTGCGCGACGAGCAGCGTCGTGATCGAGTCTTCTTACCCATCGATGCGAATACCCGCGTCGCCGAGTGCATGCCGCTGGATGGCGCGCGCGACCGGGCCACCGCCGACAGAAATGACGCAGCCTTGATCGCGGCCCTCGGCGCGGCGGGCCTCGTCGCCCACAGCACGTTCTCCCCCGTGGGCTAGACTTGGCGCTCTGGCGAGGGCTCCACGGCGCGGCTGGACCACGCGCTCTCCGGCCTGCGTTGCGACGACCGTGCCGCTGCCGCGTACGTGCCCGAGAACGTGGACCTCGGCGCGAGTGCTGTCGAGGACCACCGTTGCGCTGCTGTAGAGCATGTCCATGCGCGTGGTGCTCGCTGCGATGGCGGCCCGCGCACTTGGGGGATCCACGAATGGAAGCTCGGCGACTTTGGTGCCCTGAGCATCTATCACGAGAGGCTCTCGGTGACGCAGCTGCCTCAGAACGTGCCTGTTGACGACGAAGTGCGGCCTCTCGTCGACGCGATCCACGTCGCCTCGCACGCCGCCTTCGACGCGCCCGACGGCTGCCCCGGGAAGACGTGGATCATGTCCGCCACGCCTGGCGTGATCCGCGCCGTGACGCTCATGCGCCGCTTGAGCCACAGTGCCCAGCAACGTGCTCGCCAGATTTGGCGCCGCGTTTTATTCGCGGCGCGGGCGTCCTGCTTCCACGCTGACTTCGCCCCCGCGGCCCGTCGTTCGAAGGGCGACGCTTGCTCGCAGCTCGGCCGGCACGCCTGCGCCGCCCTGGGTACCCCGCTCCGCGCCCGCAGGGGGCCGCGCATGTTGCGTGCCCTATCGTAAAGCTTCACGATGCTTTTGGAGGGCGATCAACGGAGAGGAAGCATGTTGCCGATTAATTTCCAGATGTCGTAAACATATGTGCTAAAACTGTTTTAAACCTGCAAAGCCATGCCTTAAACATTTGCATGACATTTTCCGACATCTGAAACACAGTTTTAGTTCGATGATAGGACTGTTAGGATGTCCATTGCAGTGGCATCCACAACGCGATGCTGCTCGGCTTGAGCCACCCGATGGTGCACGACGACCACGTGCTGCACCTCGAGATGAGGGCCTGCGAGGCGCAGCCGGCGGCGACGCGAGGCGACTGGAGGCAGCCGCACGCCGTCGTCCGGTCGCTCAGCGGCAGGGGTGCGACCGCGCTTTGCTCTCGCCGAGCGCGTTCCACTACTCGCAAAATGCCTACTCGCAAGCGCCTGAAAACACAAATGTCTGATTCGATGTAATTTCTTGTAGATCGCCCCCAGCGGATCCAGGCCATTTGCGAGTAGTCACTTTGCGAGTCGTGGAACGCGCTCGTCTGTGCTCAGTCCGGTTGAGCTGAGGAGTATTGTCGTAGTCGGAGGGGGCTCGCCAGCCTCGCTGGCGCGAGCATCTCCGCGATGTTTCAATGCCGCGGTGACTCCGTCAGCGGGGCTGGAGGCCTTGCCCAGCGAGAGCCCCCTCCCCGCCGCCACTGCTGCGCGCCCGGGCGCGGCGACGCAGGCTCTGCAGCAGCTCGGTCGCAACGACGGTGCGGGCGTGGCGACATTGCCGTGGAGACGCCATTGGTCGGGCCTCTCCGCGCCCTGCCTGTCGCCGAGGTGCGCCGGCAGGTCGCGGGCGAGGAGCGCTGGCCCGTCGCGCGGGCGGGGAGGCGCCTCCAGGGCGTGCGCGAGCGCAAGGGCCCGAAGGAGGACTGCGACGAGTCCCGATCGTGCTGGACGACCACTTGCGCAAGGGCTTGGAGCGGCGCTTGGCGCCGTTCGCCGTGCCGGCGCACGCGCGCGGCATGCCGGCGGCGCAACGCGGCGCAGTCCCAGGGCGCGGCGCGGACTTTGCCAGCCACCTAGTTCTTAGTTGCCTGGCGCACTGCCAGCGGGCGAAGCTTTCCTGCCTAGTCGAGGCATTGCCTTGAGCTGGTCGAGGCCTTGAACCGCGCCCTGTGCGAGCTCGCGCTCCGATGGCCCGCGGGCGCCGTCTACCCGGAAGCGTGCCTGCGCCCCTTCGGCCTTCCATGCAGGCAGGCGCAGTGCGCGGCCCAGTGGCCCAATGGGTCGCCCAGCATGGCTGCCTCTTCGAGCGTTGGGGCGTCGAGTCCAAAATCGCGCGGCTGCTCAAGACGCGCGCGGCGTCCTGGCTCAGCTGCGGGGCGGTCGACGAAGCGGTCGCTGCGCGCGCGGGCGGCCGCCGGGAGTGCAAGTGTGGTGCGCTCCTGTTCTCGGTCGCCTTGGAGATCCTTTTCGGCGAGCTGATGGAGGCCGGGCATTTGCACGCTGCTTCCGCCGCGCTGCGGCTCGCCGCGGGGCGCGCGCGCCGGCGACGCAGCGGGGGGCGATCGCGGTCCTCCCAACTTCGGTCTGCGGCGCGTCGGACTTGCACGACGTCGCCATCGCTTGGAAGCAGGCCAAGAGCGAGACCTTCCTGACCTGCCGCGGCCACGGCGCTGCCGAGCGCCCGAGGGCCCGGCGGCCCGCGCCAGGCGAGCCCCCCGTGACGGCCGTGCCCGGCTCTGACGCGAAGCGGGTCGTAGACGACTCTCGCGCGCATCTCGGCGGCCCGATTGCCGCGTCGGGGTCTCCGACCCCGTTCGCTGTGGACTGCCGCCCGAATGCCGCGGAGGCCTGCGCCCCGCGGGCCACCAGAGTTTGCGGCGCGCCGCAGTGGAGCTCGCACCTCCGCGGGCTCCTGCTCAGTGCCCTGGTTCTCAGCAGACTCCTGTTCAACGTCCACGCGGTTGTCCCTGGCGAGGCTTTTGCACCGCGTGCTCAACGACGTGCATACAGTTGGGGCCCATGCCAAGAAACGCCCTGTTTGCCTCCAGGGTGCCCTGGGTTTCTTGGGCTTCGATGGTTATGGCATGGAAATCCGACTGACTGGTGATGCGCGCGCGGCTGCGCTGACTCCGGCGCCTCCTCGCAGCGCAACCTGCCAGTCTGCTTGCTTTGCTTTTCCTCGCGTCCTGGCTGCCACACTATGCCGTGGATGTTTCTAATTGCTGCTGATATGCAACGCCCCCGCTCCCTTGTGCGCGACTGCGCTTCTCTTTCGTGCCCTGAGAATAGTTCACAGGAGTGGCGCCAGTTCATCCTGGCGGATGCTGCCTGACGCGGCGTGGCCGCGTTGTGCCCATGGTATTTTTCACGGATTCAGTTTGCGACCGCCATGTGGTTGCCCCATCGGTGGCACCAGCTCGCCTTCTCATTTGCGCCCAGCGTTGCGCCTCGTTTGCAGCGGGCGCCAGCTGAGCCAGCACAGCCAGATCAAGCGCGGGACCAGATGCCGACAGCACATGGTTGCCCCAGCCAGCCCCATTTGCAAAGCACGTCTTCGCCTGCTGACCCACCTGCGCGATTCCATGCGGCCCAAATTCTGGCGCGCCATCTTTGCTGATCCTGCGACGCACCAGCCTTTTCCAGCCAAGACCGTCGAGGAGCTTGACGCGGAAGATAACGAATTACGAAAGGCCGCCCGGAGAGCTGGTCACAGCCACCACCTCGCCCAAGGCTCTGCTGTCCGCGCCAATGGCTCCTGCATTGGCCGTGCACGGTTGTGACGCTTGGGGCCAGGGACTGCCTTTGTGCCCCCAGACGGCCCGTAAATACAGAGGGTGATTTGCGTTGCACGCACCTGTCGGCAGCACGACCCGCCCTGCTACCGCATACAGCGCGGCTCCATCCGACTTCACATGGAGACGCCTAGCATTACTTCGAATTACTAAATGAATGAACATATACACATACTCACATACACATACATACACACATACTTACATGCACACATACATGCATACATGCATGCATAACGATAACTGTATATATACCCATTCATATAGACACATATTTACATCTACACATACACATACAATTACACATACATATCCAGACACATACACATACATACATATATATACACATACATACATACATACATACATACATACATACATACATACATACATACATACATACATACATACATACCTATGCATATACATATCCATTGTTGTTACATCTAGCGCCCTTCGGCCCAACCCCTCACCGTGCCTGGTCACCGTGCCTGGGTTGTGGCTCAGAGGCCTCGTGGATGTTCGTTTGGATATCGTGGGAGGCCTCCCGGGGCCTCTTAGAGGCAGTTCGAGGTCTCTTTGGGGGCGTTTGGGGACCCCCTGGGGCTTCTTTTGGGGCCTCTTGGGGGCCTTTTGGGCTCTCTTGGGGGCCTCTTGGGGCTTCCTGGGGCCCCAAGACAGCTTAGGAGGACTTCAGGAGAGCTCCAAGAAAGGCCCACGCCGGGAAACCTGAGCCGAGATGTAGAACCCCCCGCCCGAAAACGACCCCCGAGGCCGCCGAGTGGCCCCGAGGGGCTTCTCAAATCCACACGACGTTAAGAGCCTCGAAGAGACGTCCCCGCATGCCGCACAGAGTGTCCAGCCTGCCGGGCGGCTCTACGGGGGCGGGCCCCGTTCCCCATGGGTTAGCGCACGGTCCACCGACAACGACCGCGCAGCCGGCCGCATCCGAAACGCGCGCGCAGCGCGCGCGTGTTGCTGATAACCGCGCGCCCCGGATGATAAAGTGTACCCCCCTCAATGGGGGGCGGCAAAGAGGGGGGGGATGACTAGGGGGGGGTGGATATCATGGCGTGGGCCATGATATTTCCTCAGATTTCATGGCGCCTCTTCTCATTTCATTACCCCCCTGGCCCCCCCGCTGGGCCGCGCACATGCCGCCGGTCATGATTTGCACCCCCCCCTCTCGGACACCCCCCTCTTGGCCGCTCCCGATCACGACTTGAAAGTTGCTTATACTTGGACAAGGCAGAGCTGGTCGGGGAAAGGGGCGGCGAGGCTGAGCTTTTCCTCTCGCCGGGGAAATTGCACATCGAAGTTGCTGTCCCCTTTATGCTGAGAAGCAGCACTATCACGAACGCGTGGCGGGGATGTGGGGTTCTCCCCATTTCAGCTTTTCTAGCTCGCGAATGCGTGGCAGAGTTATGGGGTTATCACCAGTTCATTTCCCCCAAGTCACGAACGTGTGGCAGGGCAATGGGTTCTCACCGTTTCAGCTTTCGCGATCGCTGTACCATACTACCAAATGACCGTAGATGCGAGCTCCCGGAAAGATAAGATTATTGTCACATTCTGGAACCTTGAACTGTTTGATCCCCACAATGTGATTATATACACAGATTTGTATAGATACGCGATACCTGGGCGTCGGATGCCCTCGGGGCCCGACGACCAGGTGCCAGGTGGGTGGGTCTCTCGAGCGGGAGCTCCAGATGAGTGGGCATTCAAACGAAGGATCCGTGCTTGTGTGAAGGCGCGCGGCCCCGAGCTCTGCTCTTACATGTGTCGTGAACGCGCTCGAAGGGGCTCAAAGTAACACCGATCTGGAGATGCAGCCCCGCTGCGCCACGGCGCGCTGGGTGGTGCTGTGCTGCGCTCTGCTGGAACATGTTGCCCCTCGCGCCGGACTGCGCTTGCATCTCGTTGCAGTGCACCGTGGTGCAAGATTGCCCAGGCGGCTCACAGTCCCAGACCTCCGACGTCGTGATTTTTTCAATACGGGGTCCCCAGAAGTCTCGACCCATTCCCCAGGACCGGTTTTTCATCCTGAGTCGTTTTTCGACGGTCCCGGGGCCCGGCGAGGGCCCCTAAAGGCAGAAAATTGCGAAAAACGTCCGTCTTGATTTTTTCAATGCGTTGGATCTCTGGGGTGCATCCCGCTCTTGGGGTCGCACCGGCTTCACCCCCACATGGGGCTCATGGAGCCCGCCGCCCGGCCGGGGTTTCCGACGCCGGGGAGGCCAGGCGCCGTGCTCCCTGCCCACGGCGCGGGAGGTCTCTTGGACCTGCGGTCTCGGCAGTGCCCGCCGGTCTACCCGCCAATGCCACTTCTGCCCTCGCGGGGGCGACTTGAGGGGGGGGGAATAGGCTCAGGTCAGGAGGAGAAAAAACGCACAGACACAATTGATCGTCGACTCCCAGAAAATGTAGAAAATGTGGGCAGTGGGGGGGAAGACAGAAACCCAGAAAACATGGGGAAATATGGGGAATCTTTTTACTTGTGTGTATTTATTTGTGTGTCCCAGGGCCCCTTCATCAGGGGGGGGCGCATCGACTCCGGCGCGCCCACGCATCACCGTTAGAGGCCCCCTAGCCCACCGCCCAGAGGGACGTGCGGACTGTCACCGGGGCCCTTCTCGCCGATCTGTCGCGGCAGTGCATCGCCGCTTCCGGGTCGAGGCCTGTCCCCCCTGAGCCCATTCCCCCTTGTGCACTACCCCTGATCCTCGCCATCCTCCATCGGGCCGGACGAAAGGGGGGGATTGGGAAAGGGGGGGTTACGAAATTTGCTGCATGCAGCTGGTTTCGGCCTCACCGAGGGGCCCATGCCTCGATACATAGCCGCCTCCGGCGCCGGGAAAGTCAGCTACGTGAGCGGATTCTCAAACCCCCCCTTTGCTATCCCCCCCTTTCGCGCGACCCGATCAATGCAACTTCTTCCCTCGGGGGGGCAACTTGAGGGGGGGAATAGGCTCAGGAGGGGGGGGCGCAGCGACTCCGGAGCGCCCACGCATCACCGACAGAGGCCCTATATAGCCCACCGCCCGGGGACGTGCGGATTGTCACCGAGGGCCCTTCTCGCCGATCTGTCGGCAAGGCATGGCCGCTTCCGGGTCGAGGCCTTCCCTCAGAGCGTGAATTACCTACCCCGCTTTCGCTCCCAGGCAAAACCAAGTCATCCCACGCGCCTCCTCGTCAAGCGGCCTGACCAGTACAGGCCGTAGTTTGGCATCGCTTGGTATCTCTTGGAAGCGAGGGTGGTCAAAAGCGAGGTAGGTTTGTTTTCCCCCTATTTCCCCCCTGAGCCCATTCCCCCTTGTGCATTGCTCCGGATCCTCGCCATCATTCACTCGTGCCTGCGCGCGACGTGTGCCAGCTGCCCTCGAGCGCGCCGACAAAAAAAAACATCGTCTGCCACTTTCCAGGCGGCGCGGCTCCACGCCCCCAACCACTCCGCGCGCCGCCCTCCGCGCTCCACCCTCCCCGCCCCTCACTCCGTGCTTCCTTCCCGCTCTTCCCTCCCTCCTTTCTCATCCTCTTCCTCCTCCCTCCCTCCTCCTTTCTCCCTCCTTTCTCATTCTCTCCCTCCCTCCTTTCTCATTCTCTCCTCCTCCCTCCCTCCTTCAGGAGGGAAACGCACACAGGCACAATGCATCGTGGACTCCCAGGAAAGAGATGAGGAACTATGGGAAGTGGGGGGAAGACGAAAATAAACAGAAAGCCTGGAAAACGACGGGGAATCCTGCGAGTTGTGCGTACTCCTTTGTGCCTCCCAGGGCCCCTTACTCCTCGCTCCAGCCCTTCCCCTCCGCGCGTCCTCCCGGCCCTTCGCTGCTCCCCCTCTCTATATCCCTCGCTGCCTCTGCCCTGCCTCCCTGCGCCCTCCCTCCCTCCTCTCTCCCTCTCCCGCCGGGCCCGTCGCTGCTCGAGCTGTCCTCCCTCCCTCCCTCCCTCGAGATTCTCCCCCCCTCCCTCCCTCCCTCCTCTCTCCCTCTCCCGCCAGGCTCGTCGCGGCTTGAGACTTCCTCCGTCCCTCCCTCCCTCGAGATTCTCCCTCCCTCCCTCCCTCCCTCCTCTCTCCCTCTCTCGCCGGGCTCGTCGCTGCTTGAGACTTCCTCCCTCCCTCCCTCCCTCGCGACAGAGGGGCGGCGCCACGGGTCGTCACGCCCACTCTGTGGCCAGAAAGGGGTAATGTCTTTCCTCTCTCTGGGTTTTCCTTGCGTTTCTTCCCTCTGTATTCCCCTAGGGCCTGTTGAGAACGGCTGGAACTCCCATTCCATCGTCCGCCGCCCCGCCGCCCTCCCGCCCTCATCCGTTCTCATGGCGGGCCGCAGAAATCGGGAGAAAACGCGAGGGGGCCAAGCTGCGCCCGACTGTGGCGAGCACAGCGATGGAGAGCACGCCGCCCGCAACAACACCTGTGGACGTGACGGTGTAGCAGAGCACCCTCCTCCTTCCCAGTTCGGACTTCCGGCGCCGCCCTCCTCTCCCTCAACCGTTCGCCTGGCGGGCCGCAGAAATCGGGAGAACGCGTGAGTCGGGCCGGGCGAAAGGGGGGGATTGGGAAAGGGGGGGTTACGAAATTTGCTGCATGCAGCTGGTTTCGGCCCCACGGAGGGGCCCATTCCTCGATACATAGCCGCCTCCGGCGCCGGGAGGCGCCGGGAAAATCAGCTACGTGAGCTGATTCTCAAACCCCCCCTTTGCTATTCCCCCTTTCGCCCGACCCGAGTGAGGGGGCCAAGCTGCAGCTGACTGGGGTGAGCATAGCGATAGAGAGCACGCCGCCCGCAACAGCACATGTGGACGTGGCGGTTTGCACGCTCCTCCCTCCTAGCTCAGTCCTCGCGCAGCCGCCGCCGCCGCCCTCTTCTCCCTCATCCCTTCTCGTGGCGGGCAGCAGAAATCGGGAGAAAGCGTGAGGGCGCCAAGCTGCGCCCGACTGGGGCGAGCACAGCGATGGAGAGCTACCGCCCTGTTCGATTCCTTCTTTGGGCGCGTTTGCTAAACGCCTTCGCGTGTCGGGGTGGTTCGTAATGGAGGATGACGATTAATGAATGACCGGGGGTCGTGTTCACGCGGCGGCGCCCGGGATGACGATTCGAAAACACCGGCCGCGGGTTGGAAACATTTTTTTGTTTTAAATCGTTCTCTTCCAGTCCGAAAATTGTGCAGAAATAGCAGAAACTATTTGTTTAATCGTTCTCTCCCGTGTTTTTTTTTAATCGTCATACCGCGTTTACTGAACGCCTTCGCGTGTCGGGGTGGTTCGTATAGGGGTGGATTCTCTGACCTCTAAGAGAACCCTTGTCCTTCCCAGTTCGGACCTCGCGCAGCCTCCATCACGGGGACGGCGTGGGCTCCGGCCCCCCCGTGCCTGCACCTGCCCCGAGGCCGCAACAAAAAAACACCAGAGGGGGCCAAGGCCCTCCCTACGGTGCTTCGGCCCACGAAGGCGGCGGTGTGTCGGGCCGGGCAGAAATCGGGAGAACGCGTGAGTCGGGCCGGGCGAAAGGGGGGGATTGGGAAAGGGGGGGTTACAAAATTTGCTGCATGCAGCTGGTTTCGGCCCCACGGAGGGGCCCATTCTTCGATACATAGCCGCCTCCGGCGCCGGGAGGCGCCGGGAAAATCAGCTACGTGAGCTGATTCTCAAACCCCCCCTCTGCTATCCCCCCTTTCGCCCGACCCGAGTGTGGAGGAGTGCCGCAGTACCTCCACCTGACATGACGAACGCACAACACACATACACCTATAGGGGGGGACGTTGGAGGGAGGACGGGCTATGGGTATGGGTGCGGGTTGTCGGACCCCTGGGGGCGCTCCCGTTCGAGCGGGGACCCCCATCCGATAACACGCACTCATAGCCCCCTCCGTCCCACCTTTGGGTATGGGTGCGTGTTGTTCATTCGTCACTAACACCTGTCATGACGGCGCTTATTGCCAACATCACGGTTTTCGATCTCCCACTCGTGTCGGATCGATCGAAGCCTTGCGGTGACACGACCTCTTCGGGAATGTGTGCTGTAGGGCCGAGCGCAGCCAATGGAGGGAGGTGATTCACGTGGCGGTAACGATCGGCGTTCGATCGAGAACTCCTGTTGCTGCATCTCACTCTGGGCGCCAGGGGGGGCAGGGTAGGGACAAAACTTGTTTTTGCCAACGGAATCCTTCTTCCTCCTCATCCTCCCTCCTCCTCCCTTCCCCTCTCTCCCCTCCCTCCCCTCCCACCAGAGGGGGCAGGATTCGTGCTCCTCCCACACCTCCAGGGAAGCCCCGCCAGATCGCCAGGGAGGTTCCGCCACAGCAAGCCACACATCTATACTTCCACGTTGCTTGGGAAAACTGTCATTCCCCCCCCCCCTGCGACCCTGAATTTCAGTATCCCCAGGGTGTGGCAGTCAGGAGCAATGGGGTAATTTGAGGCAATCTATGTTGTGAAGTTTCTGTGATGCAATGCATGTGGTGCAACACACACACACACGTATATATATAGAGAGAGAGAGAGAGAGAGAGAGATTGTGCAAATACGTCGTGCAATCGACGTGGTGCATTCTATGTGGTGCACCTCACTTGCCGAACTTGAAGTTGACAACTCCACTGCTCGCGCAATCGTCCCACCCACCCACCCGTAACTTGGTTTGCAAAACCCATGCGGGACCGAGCACAGATATCGCTCCGGGGTCGTCTTGGAGCCCTCGGGGGCGTCTCAAGAGCGCCTCAAGAAGGCCGGAGAAGCAAGACGGCCGACGACGACGACGACGACGGCGGCGACTTCGACGACGCCGACGTCGACGACGACGAAGACCACGACGCCGACGCCGACGACGACGAAGACGACGACGACGTCGTCAACGAAGACGACGACGAGGGAGGAGGGAGGACGACGACGGCGACAACGACGACAACGACGACAACGAGGGACGAGGGAGGACGGCGACGACGCGAACGACGACGAAGGAGGAAGGACGGCGACGCCGACGACGACAACGACGAGGAAGGAGGGAAGTCGACGCCGAGACGACGACGACAACGACGACGTCGACGGCGACGAAATAGGAGGGACGACGACGAGACGCCGACGACGGACGACGACGACGACGACGACGAGGGAGGAGGAGGAAGGACGACCACGGTGACAAAGTCGACGGAAACGACCACGACGCCAAAGAGGACGACGACGACGAACACGAGGAAAGACACAGGACGACCTAGTCGACGACGACGACGAAGACGCGGGAGGAGGGAGGACGGCGACGACGACGACGACGACGACGACGCCGCCAGAGCGCGCACGCACGCTTTTGTTGAAAACCCGTGTTGCGAAACCTTGTGTTTTTGTAGGTTTTTTGGACGCGCGATTTTGAAATCTTTCCGAAACCAATGGGTTGTGAAGGATTCCGGCGTACGCGCGCGACGGCGCGCGCGTCTGCACTTCGTCCAATTTTTTGCACAGGATTCTCGCGACGGCACACGCGCAAGGGCGTTCGACAGATTTCGACATGCGCGCGCGCGACGCCCGTTTGGTAGCATGTTTTAAAAATATTGAAAAACCAATGGTTTCCTAAGATTTCGCAAGAGCTCGCGCGTAAGCTGTTTTAGCAAATCAGTGTTACGAAACCATTTGTTTTTGTATGTTTTTTGGGGAAACTCGATTGCGCAATCCTTCCGGCACCGAATGTTTTTGAAGGATTTCGGCATGCGCGCGCGACGACGCGCGCGTGTGCACTTCGTCCCGTTTTTGCCAGGAATTCGCGAACAAGTGCTATGCTAGAACAAAACATGTCACCGCAAAGTGATTTTTCTACAAAAGGGAACCTCAGGAGGGGGAGCCCGGTTGGCCTGGGACATTGTGATTTCATATTTTGGATGGACATGTGGTCAGAATCATATGTGATTTACATACCCGAAAGGGGGGGCGATAACGCCGGGGGGGGGGGAGAGTCTTTTTTTCAGAAAGGAGAATCTATACGTGTCACTCTATTTGGCGCACCCATGTCGTGCAATGCCAATTTTGTGCAATGTCAAAATGACGGGCCGAACGGTCATTCACTGTCCCTGGGCGCGTGGCTGAAGAAGGGTTCGGCGGTGCGGATTGTTGTTGCGTTGTTGTTGTTGGTGGTGGTGTTGTTGTTGGTATTGTTGTTGTTTGTTTTTAATAAGTATTGTTGATCCCCTCTCTGGTAACCATTTTTGGGCCAGGGTCCTCAGGGATTCTTCTCGGGGTCTCTTCGGAAGTCTCTCGGGGGCATCTGGGGAGGATTTGTTTGGCCTTTTGGGAGCCTCTTGAGGGTCTTTTGGGAGCCGCTTGGGGGCCTCGTCGGGCTTCCTGGGGACCTCTTCTGGTAACCAGAGTATTTTTGTCAATTGAAGGCCCCCCGCGGGGCTCGCACCCTGTTCTTTCCCCTTGGGCCCCGAACGACAACAACGGCTCCCGTGTCATATTTCTTCACATGTTGTTTCAAACTCGCACTCTCGCACGGGACTTCCTGAACAGTTGTGCAGGAATCGCGCGCTCGCGTGGGACTTCCTCTCAATTTATTCAGGCGCCGCGCCCTCGACACTGAGGAGTCACGCTCTCGTTTTGGCTTGTCTCACGGTTTACCATGTAATCCAAGTATCGTTCGAGATTCCCCCTCGATCCATGCAGGACTCACGCTTCACAAGCCAGCTTGCTCGACCTGGCCGTTCGGGCCCGCCTTCCCGGCCCGCCCGTTAGGGTCTGCCCGCCCGATGGGCCCGTCTGGTTCTGCCACGGGTTTTCTGCTCCAAGCCCAAGTCCTGCTGATCCCGTGCTCCGGCCTTCTCCCTCCCCCTTTCCATCCGTCCTCTCTTCCCTTGTTTCAGGGGCTGCGCCAGTTACACGTGGCAGAGAAAGAAACTATACCCCCAGGGGGGTACAATCGAAGACGAAGAGGGCGGGCACCGAGGGTTTGGAATATACGGGTTGAGAAGCACGCGTGCGGGTAAGAGCGGCAGTCTTGAACTGATTATTGGTTTGTTGTGTTGTTGGTGGTGTTGTGGTTGGTTTTGTTGGTGTTGGTGTTGTTATTGTTGTTGTGGTCGGCATTATTGTTGTTGGTGGTGTTGTTGTTGTTGTTGTTGTTGTTGTTGTTGTTGTTGTTGTCGCTGTTGCTACCGCTGCAAGTGCTATGAATGCTGATGCGTGTCTGAGCCCTCAGCATTGGACATCTTATCGTGTTTGCCCCCCTTGTGGCTCGCACCCTGTGTTTCGCTAAGGGGCAGTATTCCTGCTCAAACTGCGTTGTTGCCCCCCCCCCCCAGCTAGAACAACAACGGCTCCAGTCTGATATTGTCCCACAGTCTATGTTGAAATCGCGCGCTCGCGCGGGACTTTTCTGACTGTATGCAGCAGTCGCGTTCTCGCTTGGGACTCCCTCGCGATTCATTCAGACGCCACACGCTGGACACTCAGGAATCATGCTCTCGCTCTGGCCCTCTGCACGATTTACAATGGAATTGCCCTGTCGCTCGAGACTTCCTCGCGACCCATGCAGGACTCACGCTTCACCAGCCTGCCTTCTCGACCTGGCCGCCTGGGCCCGCCTTCCCGACCCGCCCGTTCGGATCTGCCCGTATGGTTTTGCCACGTGTTTTCTGCTCTCAGCCCCCGTCCTGCTAATCTCTCTCGTGTTCCATCCTTCTCCTTGCCCCTTCCATCCGTCCGCTCTTCCCCTGTTTTCGGGGGCTGCGTTAAACACTCGCGACTGGTTAGGCAACTAGACCCCCAAGGGGACACGATCTAAGACGAAGAGGGCGGTTACCGAGGGTTTGGGCTATCCGTGTTGAATGACACGTGAACAGATAGGAGCGAGCAGTCTTAAACAGATGGTTGTTGTTGTTTTTGATGTTGATTGCTCACTTCTAAGGATTCAGTATTTTTGATCCACTCCTCGGGTGACCAGGTCTGTACGTTGCAATAAAGTGCCCAACCCAGGGCTCGCACTTGTTTTTTCAGGGGAAGCCTGAGGTCACCGAATTATGTTGTTAATTCCCAGTTTGCAGCAGCAACAACAACTCCCGCTATCTATTTCCTCACAACGTATTCCTAAATCGCGCTCTCGCGCGGGACTTCTTCTGACTGTATGCACCAGTCGCGTTCTCGCCTGGGACCTCCTCGCAAGTCAGTCAGACGCCACATGCTGGACACTCAGGAATCATGCTCTCGCTCTGGCCCTCACGATCCATGCAGGACTCACGCTTCACCAGCCCGCCTTCTCGACCTGGCCGCCTGGGCCCGCCTTCCCGACCCGCCTGTTAGGATCTGCCCGCCGATGTGCCCGTCTGGTTCTGCCACGTGTTTTCTGTTCTCAGCCCCCGTCCTGCTAATCTCTCTCGTGTTCCATCCTCCCACCTGCCCCTTCAATCCGTCCACTCTTCCCCTGTTCCTGGGGGGTGCGCAAAGCACGCGCGGCAGGTAAGGAACAGATGCACACACACACACACACAAACACACACACACACACACACACACACACACACACACACACACACACGCACACGGGGGCGCACGATCGAAGACGAAGAGGGCGGTTACCGAGAGTTTGGGCGATCCGTGTTGAACGGCACTCGAGCAGATGGGAACGAGCAATCTTAAACATGTGTGTTGCTGTTCCTGCTGCTGCTGCTGTTGCTGCTGTTGTTTTTGCTTTCGACTTACCAGTGCTAAAAGAACAAGCCTTGTTGGTCCACCCCTGGTGAGCATACCTTGTGTTCCAATTGACGTGCTCCTCGTGGGGCTCGCACCCGCCCTTTAGGATCTGCCGGCCCGATCTGCCCTTTTGATTATGCCACGTGTTTTCTCCTCCTGGCCCCCGTCCTGCAAATTTCTCTCGTGTTCCATCCCTCTCCCCCCCTTTTCATCCGTCCTCTCTTCTCCTTGTCTTAGGGGCTGCGTTACATGCACGTGGCATGTAAAGAAGATGTACTCCCAAGGGGTTACGATCGAAAACGAAGAGGGCGGGTACGTGTTGCGTGGCACGTGATTTTATAGGAGCGACCATTATTAATCTGAGTGCTGCTGTTTTTGTTCGGTGGCGGTACTGTTGTTGTTGTTGTTGCTGTTGTTGTTGTTGTTGAATTTTCATTCTTCAGAAATAATCATTGTTGGTTGCCACACAGGTGCACATTGTTCCCCAATCACTGCTTGCACTGAAGGGGTCCTAGTGGAGATTCCCCAATTAGCGCTTGCACTGAAGGGGTCTTAGCGGATAGTGAAAGATTTGGCGAAAGTTCCGGGTCGATTTCCGTAAGCGGCCGGGTTCCCGGTTCCCGGGTTCCTGGTTCCGGGTTCCCCGCCGATTTCGGTGGGCGGCGGGGTTCCCGGGTTCAAGGGTTTTTGGTCGATCTTCTTATCGATCGGTCTCACCATCGATCTCATTACCCATTTCTCGATCTCGCAATCGATTTCATGATCGATCTCACAATCGATCTCCCTACATATCGCACGAGCGATCTCACGATCGATCTCATTGTCGATCTCATTGAATCACATTCACTGTCGGTCTCACGATCGGCCTTACAATCGTCCTCACTATTGAGTCCACCATCCATGTCAAAGTCGATGTCAACACACAGATCACTACTTTTCAAGCCATTCACTGATTTCGATTTTGTTCTGGCGTAATTGAACAATTGACAACAGTGCCGGGCTGATTTCGGTAGGCGGCCGGGGTCCTGGGTTCCCGGTTCCAGGTTCTTGGGTTTCCAGTTGTTAATTGGCATTAATTGGTTCTGGGCCGATTTCGTTGAGCGGCGGGTTGTTTCGGGTTTCTGGGTTCCCAGGTTCATAGTCGATCTCATCATCGATCGGTCTCACCATTTTTCTCACGTCCCATTTGCTATTGATATTAATCGGTTCCAGTTCAGATCGCACGAGCGATCTCACGATCGATCTCATTATCGATCTCAATGAATCGCACGATCGGACTCGCGATCGATCTTATTATCGTCCTTACGATCCCATTATCGGTCTCACGATCGATTTCACAATCGGAAACCATCCAGTGATTGGGGATTTTCTTTGACGTACATTTTTTGAATGCAAATGCTCTCACCGGGGCCCGCACCTTGTTCTTAATCAGGGAAAGCCTTCCTGCTCAAACTAAGATGCTTGGCCCCGGAGTTACAACAACAACAACGGCTCCCGAAAAATATGTCCTCACAATGTATTCCAAAAAAATATGGTTGGTCCCCCCCCCCTTTGGGGCGAATGCTGTTTTTCAGTTAAAGATGTTCGTCCGGCGTTTGCACCCTGTTCTTTGAGAGGGAAGGTAAAAAGGGTCGCCAAACGGGCCCCCGGCCCCCCGAGTTACAAGAACAACAGCAATCGTTTTGAGATTGTTCGCTCTTCCCTGCTCGCATGCCATTCGACACTTACGCCCCAAACCCTTGATACCCGCCGTCTTCGTTTTCGATTGTGCCCCCTTCGGGGTGTAACCTTCTTATTTGCAGCGTGTGAATGTCATACAGCCCGAAGGCAGGGAAAGCGAGGATGGGTGGAAGAAGGAGTGGACAAGGGGGAGGGAGGAAGATGGAACACGACAGAGTATATCAGGAGGAGGGCTAGGAGCAGAAAACACGTGGCAGAGCAAGACGGGCAGATCGGGCGGGTACACACTAACGGGCGGGCCAGGAAGGAGGCCCCAGGCGGCCAGGTTGAGAAGGCGGGCTGGTAAAGCATGCATGCTTCATGAATCGAGAGGAAGTCTCAAGCGATAGCGCGATTCCCCCAATACATTTGGAAGAAATCCACAGCGAGAGCGTGATTCCTGGGCGTCGAGGGCGTGGCGTTTGAATAGACTGCAAGGGTGTCCTACGCGAGAGCGTAATTCCTGCAAAAGATTATGAAACAAGTCCCTCGCGAGAGCGCGATTCGGGAATAAATGGTGAGGAAATATCAGGCGGGAGCCGCTGCTGTTGTAAACCGTGGCCAGGGGCACAGTTTGATCAAGACGTTTTTTTGTGGAAAAACACAGCGACACCCAGGAGGGGCAGTTCAATTCAGAAAACACGCATCTGACACCAAAGCGCGCGTCCTGCATAATACGGCAGGAGGTCTTTTTGGCGAGAGCGCGATTCCGACATCAATTATGAGTGAGCCTTAGGCGAAATCGCGGTTCCTGAATGGCGAGGGCGTAGCGCCTCATTAACTTGCGAGGGAGTCACAGGCGAGACACGCTTCTTGGATACATTGCAAGGAAGTCCCTAGCGAGAGCGCGGTTCCTGAGTAAATTACGAGGAACTCCCCGGCGGGAGCCGTTGTTGTTGTAAACCAGGGGGCCAGGGGCGCAGTTTGAGAAGGAAGGATTTCCTTCATAAAGCAGAGTGCGAGCCCTTGGCGGTGCACTTCAGTTGAAAAGCGCATATGCTACCAGAGGGGGGGGACCGCCAAATCTTATTTTCCAGTAGCGACAATTCAGCAACAACAACAGCAGTTGTCAGAGACTGTTCGCTCTTATCTACTCGCGTGCCACTCAACACGTGTATCCTGAACCCTCGATTCCCGCCCTCTTCGTCTTCGACCGTACCCCTTTGGATGTACATTCGTTATACTTGCTACGTGTATGTCGTGCAGCCCCTGAGGCGGGGAAAGAGAGGACGGATGGAAGAAAGGGGCAAGGGGGAGGAGGGAGGATGGAGCAGGAGAGAGATTAGGAGGAAGGGGGCTAGATACTGAAAACATGTGGCAGAACCAGACGGGCAGATCGGACGGGTAGACCCTACCACGCGGGTCGGGAAGTAGGGCCCAGGCGGCCAGGTCGAGCAGGCGGGTTGCTGAAGCGTGCGTGCTGCATCAAACGCGAGGAAGTCTCAAGCGACGGCCCGATTCTAAAATCAATCGTGCGGAGAACCCCAGCGATAGCGTAATTCCTGAATGTCGAGGGCGCGGCGTTTGAATACATTGCGAGGAAGTCCCACGCGAAAATGCGATTCCTGAATACATTGTGAGAAAGCCACGCGCGAGAGCGCGATTTAGGAATCCATGGTGAGGAAGTATCAGGCGGGAGGGGCAAGTTTGGTGACCCCAAGTTTTCCCTTGTAGCAGAAACAGTTTGCGAGCCCCAGGAGAAGCATTCTAACTGAAGAGCGCAATGTGCCCCAGAGTGGGGGGATCAACAATAATCGTTCTTGAGTAATGAGAATTCAACAACAACAATATCATTACTAACAAAAGCAACATCAATAACAATATTAATAATAGAAACAATAACACTAACAACAATACCACAATCAACACTAACATCAATAGCATAAGCAGAAACAGCAACATCAACAGCGACATCAACGCCAACAACAACACCAACAACACATACAACAAAACAACAACACCAGCAGCAGCAGCACCATAAACAATAATAGCAGCATCAACAACAGCAGCATCAACAACAACTGCAACGCAACAACGCAACAACAATCCGAACCCCTGAGTGCAAGCACTGTTAGCGAATCTGTTCGGGATACTTGTAGTAGCAATCCCCCCTCTGTCGAGGTACCTCGCCGTCCACATCCCCGTCGCCGTCAACGAGACCCGCCTGCTCGCCGACGGGGCGCTCCCGACGGCGCACGTGTGGTGCGCCGGCGAGAGCAGGCTCTGCCCGTCAGGCCCGTCTGCCGCCGCCGCTGAGGATCGATCGATCGAGGATCGATCGATCGGGAATCGATCGATCGACCGATCGAGAATCGATCGAACGATGATCGATCGATCGAATATCGATACATCGAGGATCGATCGATCGATCGAGAATCGATCGATCCGGGATCGAGGGTCCATCGGGGCTCTGCCCGGCAGGCCCCGCCCCGCCGCCGCCGAGGGTCGACCGATTGCATCAGCTCGCCCCTCCCGGATCTCAGCTGCCCCGGCGCGCAAGTGTTGGGCGTCGCGTAATGAGGGGGGTCAGAAAAGCAGGGGTGGCGAGGGTGGTCCGAAAAGGTGCCCAAAAAACGGTACCTAAACGAGCCCCCTGGGACTCCGGAGGGGCCCGAAAGGGGCACGAAAGGGGATCGTTTCTGACCCCCCCATGTATGACCCCCCCATGAAGCCACGCCCAAACGTGCTGCGACGCAGCACGTGCCGCGTTCGAGGCGCCCGCGCTCCCGCGCTGCGGGTCGGCTCGGCGTGCCGGCCCCCGTTGTGGCGGGCGGGCCGCGCCAGCCCTGCGCTTTTTTTGTTTTAGTCTGCGTGCCGAGCTCCGTGCCAAGGCGCCACGCGCTGCGTGCTGCGCATCGGGGTCGACGATCGGTCGATCGACGATCGACAGAGGATCGATCGATCGATCGATCGACGATCGGTCGATCGACGATCGACAGAGGATCGATCGAGCGATCGATCGACGATCGGTCGATCGACAGAGGATCGATCGATCGCTCATAGGATCGATCGATCGAGGTTCGAGGGTCGGTCGAGGCTCTGCACGTCAGGCCCCGCCCCGCCGCCGCCGAGGGTCGACCGACGACATCGGATCGAGCCTGGATCGATCGATCGAGGAGGGCCCAGACCTCAAACGCATTGAGCAGAAACACGACGTAGGCGTTTCGTCGCTTTTGGCGTGGGGGGGGGCCCTCGCCAGGCACTGGGACGGTCAAACAACGATCTGGAACGAAGAGCGGGTCACCAGGAAGTGGTCCAGAGCTCCAGGCACCCTGTGTATTTACATGTGTTATATATATCATATATATATATATATATATATATATATATATATATATATCAATATCAATATCAATATATAAATGCGTAGATTTGTGTACATATATATATATATATACACGGAATTGTTTCTACTGAAAAAGTCGATCGATCGATCGAGGACGACCCTGATCTCCTACAGACGTCGAGACCGATCGACCCAGGACGACCCCGATCTCCTGCAATATGATTCCTTCGATGTGGGTGTTTTTTCCCCTGCTTTCAGCCCGCGGGCTCCGCCACCGGGCACCAGGACAACTAGAGAAGGTTGACCGGTGGACGAGGCGCTGCCACGGGGGAAGGGGTCGGGACCTCTGGGGGCGCGCATTGGAACTATCACATCGTCGGATGTATCGATCGATCGATCGAGGGATCGAGGGATCGATCGAGGGCCGATCGATCCCTCGATCCCTCGATGGATCCTTCGACGATGTATCACATCGTCGGAGGATCGACGCATCGATCGAGGGCCGATCGGCCGCCCTCGGTCCTCGCTGGTCCATCCGGCCCCATGCCAGTCCATGTCCTCGAGAGCCAACCCGCAGTCGGCCTCGGTCGGAGGAGGAGGAGGAGGAGGTAGAAGTGGATCGAAAGCCGAGGCAAGGCCCATCGACAGAGCAGCCTGTCCAGGCCGCGTCGCGGGGGCCCCGTTCGGGCAGCCCCGTCGTCGGCGACGGCGATCAAGGTAAGCGACGCGGAGGACAGACGGCGAACGACGACGGCCGACGGACTACGCTGGTCGACAGCCGGCGACGACGCTACCTACGACGACGACGACGACGACGACGACGACGGACGACGACGAGGGACGAATTGTTTCTACTGAAAAAGTCGATCGATCGACCGAGGACGACCCTGATCTCCTACAAACGTCGAGAGCGATCGACCCAGGACGACCCTGATCTCCTGCAATCTGATCTCTTCGATTCGGGTGTTTTCCCCTGCTTTCAGCCCGCGGGCTCCGCCACCGGGCACCAGGACAACTAGAGAAGCTTGACCGGTGGACGAGGCGCTGCCACGGAGGAAGGGGTCGGGACCTCTGGGGGCGCGCACTGGAAATATCCTCAAGAAGGCACTAAGAACCCCCCCCCCTTCCCGGTGGATTATAACGCCCTCGCACCCTGGAGCGTTATGGCCGCACCGGAGGACCTGGCTGCGGGGACTCGGGGCCTAGCTAGGGCTTCGCAGGGCCTGGAATATTGAAACAACCCGGTGCTAAGAATAACCTAGGGGGTTTCTTAATGCTTGGTCAGGGTTATCACCTCGTCGGATGTGTGGAAGGATCGATGCATCGATCGAGGGCCGATCGACCGCCCTCGGTCCTCGTGGGTCCATCTGACCCCATGCCAGTCCATGTCCTCGAGAGTCGACCCGCAGTCGGCCTCGAGTATCGATTGATCGTAGAGGCAAGGCCAGAGGATCCTGTGGATCGATAGATTTAGGAGGATCCACAGGATCGATAGATCCTGAGGCAAGGCCAGAGGATCCAGAGGCCAGAGGCAAGGCCTCGAGTATCGATTGATTTATCGATAGAAGTGGATCGACAGCCGAGGCAAGGCCCACCGACAGAGCAGCCTGTCCAGGCCGCGTCGCGGGGGCCCCGTTCGGGCAGCCCCGTCGTCGGCGACGGCGATCAAGGCAAGCGACGCGGAGGACAGACGGCGAGCGACGACGGCCGACGGACTACGCTGGTCGACAGCCGGCGACGACGCTACCTACGACGATGACGACGACGACGACGACGACGACGACGACGACGACGACGACGACGACGGACGACTACGACGACGACGACGACGACGACGACGGACGACGACGAGGGACGACGGACGACCGACGATGGACGGCGGACGACCGACGACGGCGCTGGACGACGACAGCGCACGCCGCGGTCGCGCATGGTGCTCGCCCGTGGGCGCCTCGTGGGCGCTCGTGGGCGCCAGGAACGCTGGGGGGGTGTGAGGAGGTTTCGCCCGGTGCGCGCCTGTGGGCGCCTCGTGTGCAAGCCACAGCCTGCGCCGCACAGAGCACGCCGCGCAGCCTACGCCACACAGCTTACACCGCACAGCTGTCACCACACAGCACGCACACGCTGCCCAGCTTGCACGACCCGGCTTGGGCCGCACAGCTCGCACCGCATGGCTTGCGCAGCATAGCGCGCATTGCATCGCCTGCGCCGCACGGCTTGCTCCACAGAGCTCACACTGCACAGCTTGCACAGCATGCTGGACACCACATAGCTTGCACCACGTATGTCACTGATCTGCCCGCACCCGCATGGTTTACAACGCAGTGCTTGCACATCCATTGTGGCACGTCTCAATGTGTTGGGGCTGCGCTGGTTCACATAGTTAATGTGCATCAGATGACCTTCGGCGCATCCCGCCACCGTGTCTGGTTGTGGGTCATAGGCCTCTAGGGTGTTCGTTGGGATGTCGCCGGAGGCCACTCGTGGGCCTCTTGGGGGCCGCATTGACGGTTCTGGCGGGCCGTTTCGGGGCTTCTTTTGGCGGCTTCGGGGCCTCGTGGGGGTTCCTCCTCCTCCTGCTCCTCCTCCTCCTCCTCCTCCTCCTTCTGCTCCTCCTCCTCCTCCTCATCCTCCTCCTGCTTCTCCTTATCCTCCTCCTCCTCCTCCTCCTCCTCCTCTTCCTCCTCCTCCTCCTATCTATGGTAGTGGTGGTAGGACATCGGCCCATCACATGCCTCCGATGCCCTGATCTTTTCGCACGTGGCCCCCAGAGGTGCCGACACTCTCCCCAGCTCAGGGCCCATGTCGATGACGAGTTAGGTTCAATGTCGATCTCGGCCGGCTCGATGCAATTCGGTTCCGATGCGGCCCGATGCTTGCATGGCGCTGCTGTGCATCCTGGCGCGGCCGCTCCTATTACGCAGTCATCCTCCGTGACGCTGCGGCTCGATTCGGAGCTCGGTGTTCTGTATCCCGACGTCGGCAATGCATCGGCGATGCGGCGCGATCCTCCGACACCATTTGCTCTAGCCCCAGGTGGTGGTTCAAATACTCAGCCGCAGAGCTCCAGACCCCTCCCGGGCAGCTCTTCGCCCCGATCCCCATACGCCCCCCAGGGTCACAGCAATCATCTCGTCGTCGCTGCCACGTCGTCGAGCGCACGATTGCGGATCGATCGTCGCATCTTTGCACGGCTTGCTGTACTCACGCATGCATGCACGCAGGCAGTGTGCTTTGCATTCCGCAGCCGCCGAGGCTCGAATCCAGAGGTGTGGCACAGCAACGCCGCGCAATCACAGCTGGAGAGCTCTCTGGTTCCATCGTCCCCTCCCCATCGGCGAAAAACACACTGCACAGACATAAACTCTTTGTGGTCCTGGCGGGTCTCTTCGATCGCCGCTGGGCCCCCCTCTCTGGCGCGCGCAGCGCGCGAGTTGGGGTTCAGCGCCGACTCAAGGAATCCGCGCGGACCTCCGAGAGTTGACTCTTGCGTTGTTTTTCCTTCTCCGCCCAGACACGCGACGATGTGATTCTTCCGTCAGGGCGTCGGACCCTTCCCCGGCGGGGGGCAGTTTTTCGCCCGGGATCCATGTTTGACGGCCCCAGAGCCCGAAGACGGCGCCCAGGTGACGCAATGATTGGGTCGGGCGAGAGGGAGGGGGGATACAGGGAAAGGAGGGATTACGAAATGATTGACGCTTCGCGTATCCCATCAGCTCTCTCGTTGTTTTCTTGCCCCCTCTCTTGCGCAATTTAGGCCGTAGCTTGCGCGCTATGACTTTGACGGCGTGCGGCACCTCCTTATCGTTTGCGATAAAAAAGTATCCCCACCAGCTACGGTCTGCCCCTGCTTGCACGGCGTTCGACTCGTGTCGCCCGCGTGCCAAGAAAGTATCCCCACCAGCCCATCCAGAAACAGATCGCCAGACGAGTTGCCTTGATCAGGGCAGTGTAGAAGCACGCAGTGTAACACAAGCCTTGGAAGTGTTTTCTCGGAGGCCTCTTGGAGCTAACTTGGGTCTCTTTTGGGGTCCTCGCGGAGCCACTTGGGGCACTCTTGGGGCCCTCTGGGGGCTCTTTTGGAGGGTCTGGGGGCCCTCTTGGGGCTCTTTTTTGGGGGGGAGGTTTGGAAGTCCTTTCGAGGCAATGTTGGGCTCAATGTTCAAAAAGTGGGGGCGGAAATCCAGGGCCCTCCCTTGGAGGCTCAAACATTGCGTCCTCGGGCGCTCTTGGGGCACTCTTGGGCGCTCCTGGAGTCGTCCTGGAGCCATCTTGAGGCCCTCTTGGGGCTCTCTTGGGCCATTTTTGGGCCGTCTGGAGCCCTCCGAGGCTCATCGGAAGCGAAAATACGAAGTGGCATAAGTCAACAATTTTCTGTAGGTTTTCAACACGCTCTGCATCGTGGGGGTACTCTCGAGGGCTCCAGGGCACTTGAAACCGTCTTGGGGTTGTATTGAGGCCTGTTGGAGGTGTGCCAGAGGCTACCTTGAGCCACCGTGAGTTATCTTGAACCATCTTGGAAGCCATCTTGCACTCTCAGGGGCCCTCTTGGAGCCATCTTGGGTAATTTTGGACGTTCTAACCCCTCGGGACCCCCCCTTCCCAGGCCCAGGGGAGGGGGTAAGGGGGAGGGGTAAAGCTACCCTGCTAGACAGCAAGCCGTTTAGCTCACTCCCGCCCGCCCTCCCAAAACATAAGTAACACCCGAGCCTCAGCATGTCCAGCGATCGCTTTTGGATAGACAGCTATTGGGAACCAAAACCGAGCCCATGTGCGCGACGCTGGGGCGAGGTGCGCAACGCTTGCCAGGAGCGCCACGCGTGCCAGAAACCCCTGGGGCCCGAGCGTGCCAGGCACGCCCTGTGCGCCAGATGCGCCACGTGCTTCCGCGTGCGCCAGGTGTGCCGCATACTCCAGCCGCGCCAGGTGCGCCACGTTCGGGGCACGTGCAGAGTGTGCCAGGTGCGCCTTCGCACGTGACAACACACATCGGGAAACATGTTGGCCCCACCATCCTTGTCGAAAGCCAATGCCCATCATTGTGTCTTGTGGGCCTGCGCACAGCAGGCCATACGCCACCACCCCCGCCGTCCCTGTCAAGAACCTTTTGGCAGTGATCGCGAAGTGGTCGCGCACGATCCAGACTTAGCCACGAGGTGTATTTTGTATTGTTGCCCGTCCGACAGGGTGGGGTTTTTAGATCTCAGAAGCAGGCCCCCCAGCCAACCCCACCCCGCATACTGCGGCCGCAAGACCCCAAGTTGTCCCGAGTCCCGGGTGTCCCGCCTCGCTCCCGGCCAACCCTACCCTGAATACCGCGGCCGCCAGGTCCCAAGTTGTCCCGATGATCCCTGAGAGTCCCAGGTGTCCCGCCTCGCGCCCTCGACGAAAACGACAGAACACAACGTGATAGAACAGAATATGACAGAACGGGACAGAGCATGACAGGACATGACAGAACAGAGCATGCCAACTTCATGACTACATGGAGCATGGCAGAACATCACATAACATACCAGGGCAGAACATTACATAATAAAGGCGACTGATCACGAACTAACATACCATAACCGATCATAGCATAACACGCCTTGACATACCGTACCATAGCATGACAAACATAACATACCATGCCAATTTCGAGAGAGGAGCATAGCGACGACGAACACGACATAACACAACTTGACACAACATAACATGACCTGACACAGCACGAGAATGGCAGAACATGACAAAGCAGAAAGTAGCAATGACATTGACAACACGGAACATCACATAACAACACAGATCATACCAGATAAGCCCATGCCATAACAGAAGAAGGCATCACACAACATAGCATAGCATAGCCGGTTGTGGCATAGCATACCTTGACATACCGATGATACCACCGCACAGAAACACAGACCATATCATACTACGGTGGCAGAGCATAGCGACGACGATCACGACAACACATGGCATGACACAACATTCGACTACATATGGTAACATGAGCATAATATGACATGGCAGAAAATATCACAGAAGTGTCATGACAACATAGGGCGTAACACGACACCGTACAACATACCAGAGCAGAACATGACAGGCCAGAAGACGACATAGCACAACATAACATAACAGAGCCGAGAATTCCACAACACATCTTGACAGACTATAACATGCCATGATGCAGCATCATCGAACATGACATAACACGACAGCAGAGCATGGCGACACACAGCATGAGCAGAACACGACATCACATAAGGCGACCGATCACAGCATAACAGAACAGAGCCCGTCCGAACGTAACACACCTTGACAGAATAGATCAGATCATGCCACAGCATCACAGAACAGTCCAACACGCGACAGCAGAGCACAGCGACTCCGAACACGACAGAAACCGCCATGACAGACCAGATACTGACCAAACATAGCACGAGTATGACAGAAGATAACATAGCAGCAATGTCATGACACCACAGTGCGTATCAGATCATCACAGAGAATACCAGGGCAGAACATGACAGAGCAGAAGACGGCATAACACAGCAACACATAACATTGCCGAAGATGGCATAACACACCTTGACAACTCATATCATATCATGGCACAGCAACACATAACCTATCATAACACGACGTCAGAACATAGTGATCGTACAACCAGAGCAGACCATCATACACTATACAGAGCCGAGCCGTCAACAAACACGGCATCACATAACATACCACAGCAGAACATGACAGGGCAGAAGACGACATAGCACGACATAATGTAACCCACTTGAGCATACCAGAACACACACTTACATAACATATCGTATCCAATCGTGGTGGCACCACAGAAGATTTCACAGCACGGCGGCAAAAGCACAGCGACACTTACTAGGAGAGCAGATCACGATATACTGTACTGCGCCGAGCTGCCAACAGCATCACATAACGAATCATACGATTACCTAGCTTGGCATATCATACCATGCTATAACATAGTGTCACAGAGTAGGTCATACCATAACATATCAAAGTATATGGTGACAGGGATGAGCATGCCAGAACCAACCCAATCAGAGGAGAAGCATCAATGAAGAGGATCGTCAAAACAGACGACGCATCTAAAGTCACAGGCGTCACGACGTCACGCCAGTCAGTCGAGAACAGAACAGGACACGGTAGAGTACAACATGAAAGAAAGTTACTACAAGGAACACGGTCGAACCATCCTTGAATCCAGAAACGACAGTTGTCGATCAATTAGGAGATCGCGCGCCGTCGGGAACACACGCTTGAGGTTTCGGTGGGGGTCGAACTATTCGTCAGGGATGGTAGCCCTGCGCACAGCGGGCAACATACTGACACCCCCGCCGTCCCTTTCAAAAAACACAGAAGTGCTCGCGGGCCTCACGAACATTATTCAAGATTTTGCGCCGAAGAGTATTTTGTATTGTTTTCTGACAGTGATGGTGGGGTGGGGGGACGCATCGGGTTGGTTGCGCATGCTCCGAATTTGGAGGCAGAGTGTGTATTCGTATTGTTCTTCTGACAAGGATGGTTTGCGGGGTGTCCTCATAGAGTCTTCATTGTTCCTGGTTGGCTGCCGGTCGCATGGGGGAGGGGGTCTATATTAGTAGGAGACAGTGAGAAATCCTTCCCCCAAGCAGGGGCACGAGTAGCTGTTGGAAGATAGAAGACAAAGTTCGTTTAACCACCTACGCGCAGAGGGCTGGTTGGATTTGCCGCGTGCAGCTGTTTTCGGCTCCGCCGCCAGGCGTTTCCCTCGATAAATGAGCGCCTTCGGCGCTGGGAGGCGCCGGAGAAAGCAGCTACAGTCGGACCGAGGTATGATCGAGGTCGGCTCGGGGAGGGCACCCTGATGTTCTTCGTGGTTGTTGCGTGTTCCTGTGCAGCCTGGGGAGGGCTCCCCTGGATGTTCTCTCTGTGTGTTTCGGCCGACGGAGGGTCTCGTGCTCTTGGGTGATGTTCTTCTGGCCTGGGCCCGCCTGCACGCGAGCTGGTTCGCTGAACTTCCTTTTTACCAGCCTGGAACAGATCCCCATCCCTATGCTGGGCATCTCCTCGTCACGATGCCAATCTTAGGGATTCTCTTATTCTTTGAGGGCGCATCCCTAGGATTGTCATCGCTTTTTGGCGTGCCAATCTTGGGGATAGGGATACGTTCGAGGCTGGCAGCCTTTTGCGATCCCCCGAAACTCAGGACCGAGCACCGGGACCAAAGAGTCATGCCGTCGGAGGTCTGGGCGCCGGCGCGGTCGCCCGCGATGGCCTGCGAGCAGCCCGCGGCGTCCCCGGCGCCTGGCCCGGAGCTCGCCGGCGGGCCCGCAGAGGAAAGCAGCGAAGCAGAGCACGACTGCACACCCATCGGTCGTTGAAAGTAGTTTTTTTTTGGATGCCCTGATTCCAATCTACTTTCGGCGCCTTCCTACTTCAAGAGTCGAGTGGTTTTCCCTCTTCCCTCCTCTCCAGGAGGCGGGCGGAGACCCAATCTATTTCCAACGCCTTCCTTTTTCATGCTTCTACCTACTTCTTCCGACCGATGGGTAAACACAAATGTTTGGCGGCCCGCGCGGGTTGTCGGCTCTGCGCTGGGCCCCGTGCGCTGGGGAGGGGGGTCCTCGCCACCCACCAAACCACCCCAACCCAACCCGAAGGCCTCAATTTGCCGTCCATTTCCAGTGTGGGGGGGGTCCGGGAACATCGAAAAAACACATATGGAGCCCAGACCCCCCCCAACCCGAAATTCGGGTCTTCGGGTTGGGCTGGGGTGGTCTGGTAGGTAGTCAGGTCCAGCGCAGATCCAAGAAGTCCGCGCTCCGCCTGTTACTTCTTTCTCCAGCGCAGTGTGCATCAGATCTGTGGGGACTGCTGCGAAGCAGGGGCAGAAGGACAGCTGGCCTTCCAAGGGTCACTTGCGTTCTTGCCTCCTCGGCGCCTGCGTCCCTTCGGCGAGAGTGGGCGTCGGCCAGGGAACCCTTGCATCCTTCTTGGATTGTTGCCGCATGCCGCTCGGGAAGGTCAGGTTGGGCGCCCGAGGCCCCTGGGCATCCCCACCGCGCGTCCTTACAGTGGCGACCCCTGCCAAGAAACGCACTTCTTTCAGGAGGGGACAAAACACACAGACACAATTTATCGTCGATTCCCAGGAAAGTATGGAAAAGGATGGTAATTGGGGAGGAGGACAAAATCCCAGGAGATAGGGGAAAATATTGGGACTCCTGCTATTGTGTGTATTTATTTGTGTGTCCCAGGGCCCCTTCATTCTTGCCTCCAGGGTGCCCTGGGGTTCTTGGAGTGCGATGGTTGTTTTGCGATGGGGAGAGTGCAGCGCTCGCACACCAAAAATCGATGGACGTCCTGGGGTCTCAGGGTTAAGTCGGGCACGTCCCTCTGCAGGAGGAATATTCCAAAATAGTTAAAAAAAAATAGCCTGGGGACTATTTTTTGAGCATTGGCCATTCTGGAGCATTTTTGGAATATTTTTTATGTTTCATCGAACATCCGCCTGTATGGGGGACGCGCCCGACTTAATCTCAGGGGCGGGTTCCTTGTGGAAGGCTTCTCGTGGACTGGGCCTCCGCTGTATGATCCAGGGGGGAGGCAGCTTTCGCTAGGGGTCTTGGGCCGCGGCGCTGCACGCCGATCATCGCCACCCGCGGCTAGCAGGACCCCAACTTGGCATCGCTCGGACGTTGTGCATTTTTTTTCTCGGCGAGAACCTTTGAGGACCATCCTGAACCATCAAGCAAAAAAAAAACACGAAGCCGACACATGCACGGGAAACGAACGTCCGAGCGACGGCAAGCGCAAGAGCGACCCTGAGCAAGAGTGACCCTTGGTGCGCAGCTTCGCGGGGGCCGCTGGGGGGGCCGACACACAGGAGCGCGAGCCGCCGCTAGCGCCACGCACTCGGCGTGTTTCGGCGACGGGGGGGGGGCAGTGGGCCCGCGCCAAGGGTCACTCCTGCCAAGGGTCGCTCTCACGTGGAACCGAAATCAGCCTCAGGCTCCTGGAGCAGTATTCGGAGGACAGTGCCTGCCCAGCCTCGCCCCTGCTTGCTTCAGCCTGCGTCGCCTGCTCCAGCCTCAGCGACGGAGGTGGGACTCCTCACGTCGAGGCTGAGGCACTTCTATGGGGCGTTCCAACAAGGGCCTTATCTTCGCGAGTAGGAGGAGTTGTCATCTCATCCGCGGCGGAAGGCGGCGATAGGGCGGCGGAAGGTCGGCGGAAGTAGAACGAAGAGGGGGGCGGAGTTGCATGGACTTGGCATCGCTCGGACGTGTGCATTTTTCCTTCGGCGAGGATCATCCAGGAGCATCCTTGATCAGTTGGCAAAAAAACCACGCACGAAACCGAAACAACACACAGGACATGGACGTGCGAGCGATGGCCAGTGGAGGAAGCGGACGGGGCAGGGGGGGGAGGGGTGGGGGGGGAGGGGTGAAAGGGAGGGCGGAAGGAGGGGGGGGGGAAGGGAGTGGGGAGGGCGGATGGGGGGGGGGGGGCAGGAGCAGCGAGGGGAGGGGGGCGGAGCTGCAGGGAGGAAGCAGACAGGGGAGGCGGGAGGGGGGAAGTCTGGATCTCCTGGACGGGGTCGGAGTTCAAGGGGTCGGAGGCTCACGCCGCATCGCCGATGCATCGCCGATCAAGCTCGATATGGGCGCCCGAGTTTCTCCACGCCGACGGTGCCGATGCATCGCCGATGTCGCCGCGGCATCGCCGATGCATCGGCAGCGAGTCGCCGATGCGGCGCGATGCTCCGACCCCCCATCTGTTCGGGCCCCCACCTGGGAGGCCTCTGGGAACAACGGGGGCGGAAGCGAGGACGGGGGCGACGAGGGAAGCGTGTTCCGCCCACTTCTCATCATGCGCCCTCGTCCCTCCGCCGCTCCGACAACGCGCCGCTGGCCCTGAGTCGCCGACCCCTCTTGCTCTCCCTGGCCGTGCGCGCGCGCCCGCCGCACTCGCCAACCGCCCGCCGGCGCTCGCCAACCGTTTGTCGGGTGCTGCCGCGGCGTTGGCACAGTGTTGGCGCAGCGTGGGCACGGCGTGCCAGCGCTGCGCCAGCTCTGCGCCATCTCGGTGCCAGCATCTCGCCAACACCGTGCCAACACCCGCCCCCGCGCTGCTCCAACGCCCGCCAACGCTGGTGTCAGCGCTACAAGGGCGTGGGCGGGGGCCCGCCAGCGCCCTGCCATCGATCAGCGAGACCTCGCCAACACATTGGCGGCGTTTGGCGACGTCTTGGCGGGGTGTCGGCGAGCGTCGGCGGGCGGTTGGCGTGGCGTTGGCGGGCGCTTGGGGGCGGCGTCGGCAAACTGCTGGGTGGGCGTTGGTGAGACGTCGGCGAGGCGCTGGCGGTGCCGCCAACGCACAGCCAGCGAAAGAGAGATAGCGAGCGAGAGAGAGAGAGAGAGGACAAAAAACAGAGACAGAGGAAGGCATTTAAAGAGATAACGAACAACATAAGGAGAGAGAGAGAGAGAGAGAGAGAGAGAAAGAGGCACAGAGAGAGATTTTGAAAGAAATGGCACCACTGCGGCAGAAAACCCGACGTAAACATATATTTCTATATATATATATGTATATATACGTAGTTACGATCAGGGGGCCTCGATAAGAAGGGGTCACGATGGGGGGGTAATGGATGAAGAACTAGGGAATGGGGGTGGGGATTTGGGGACAGAGATGGGGTTGGGGATGATGAGGATAGGGGTACAGGATACGGATATAAGGTACGGGAAGGGGATAATGATACGGATATCGGCAGAGGGGTTTTGATAGGGAGAGAGATAGGCACATGCCAATGAAAAGGGAGTTAAACATTGGGAGACGACGGGAGACAGTGGGGATCGATGGGGGTCAATGGGGGCTACCCGGAGACAATGGGGATCGGGATAACGGGATTTCATGGGGGTCGGCGGGAGATATCCGGAGACAGTGGGGATAGGGGGATCATGCTGGCCAAATTTCCGAGGTCGCGAAGCACGCGCAACGGTAGCGAAAACGAGCCTCCCGCCTACCCCCAGGCCTGTCCCGGGCGACAGGGCGGAGACTCCCGAAGCGCACGCTGCCGAAACATCGACCACCGCGTGATTCACGGCGGCGCGCTCCGGCGGCGATAGGGAGGCCGATGCGCATAGGGATACGGACATACGAACGTGTTGTCTACTGGGCCCGCCGTGCTTACAGGAGGCTCACGTAGAGGGGGCCGCAGATTTTGGACCAAAGGACTTTACTTCGCCGCCGTGGCGTGCAGCAGCTGTTCCTTCGACTTCCCTTCGGCATAGAGTCATAAGTATGGGATACGGGCAGATGATGCGAGACAACGGGGGGCAATGGGACGCAACGGGAGACACGGAAATGCTGGGATACAACGTTACACACAGACGTGTCTTGAGATCAACGGCGTTCGACGATTACAAAGCGGCACGTGCAATGTTCCCTTCGAGGCCGATCTGGCGACAAGGACGCTTGGCTAAGCGCGATACAGTCTCAGCGTTAGACTAATACCACGTTTCGTCGCTACGGCTATAGATCATGTTGATTCACTGTGCGAAATATTATTCTGGGATTTGACAAGGTTTGTGAAGTCACCCACGCAACCTTTAAACGCGACTACGTTCGTGCAACATCATAGGAGGTGTTCTTGCCACGGGGCGTTTCAAGCAATTCCGCCTTGTCGAAGTCTTTCCAGACATGCCCGGATCGTCCAGAAGGGCCGATTGATGTTCGGGACCCGAAGACAACCGGCGGGCCTGTTCGCGCTGTGAAGCTTCACGGTGGATGATGTCTTCGAATTTTCTGAATCCCGAGGCCTGTGGGCCCCAGGTCTGTCAAGAAATATGCCCGAGGTGAAAAGTCGGTCCCCATGAAGGCTATATAATACAACCGATGGAGATGAAGCGTTTTGCGAAATACTTTCCAGATGTTTAAGACATGTTTGAAATTGGTTCCTAAGCTTTTAGAACGCGTTTTTTAACCGCGTCTGATATTTTGTATTGTTAAAAGCAGGTCGAATACATTTTGAAGACATGTTTAACAATTCAATGTTCGAGCGTTTAGATTGCCGCCCCCGGAGTTTCCTATTGTTACGGTGCCCGTTTACTGGGGTTCCCCGCCCCCTGTGCTTCATGTCAAGCAATGCCAAGCAATGCCAAGCAATGCCAATAATGCCAAGTCGTGCCAAGCAATGCCAAGCACTGCGAAGCACTGCGCGCATGCACTAGAAAGCTTTCCCATTATTGGGGTCGCGCCGGGTTCTTTTTTCAATGTGCTCCCTTGGCCTCTTCATCGTTCGCGAGCATGCCTCGGGCCATGATGCGCCAAGGGCCCCAAAGCTGCTCACGGCCCGCTTCGACCCGGTCCGCACCACCCTTACGACGACGACGACGACGACGACGGTTGCGACGACGACGACGACGAAGACGGCGGCGGCGACGACGACTACGACGGCGACGGCGGCGAGTACGACGACGATGACGTCGACGATGACGTCGTCGATTCCGAATTCCATGCGGTCCGATCCGATCCGGCACGATTCGACGTTCTCGTCCCGGGGTCCCAGAGGCCGAAATCGAGGACATCGTACCGTCGCAGATTTGGATGTCCCATCCGATCCGATTTCGCGATCCATTTCAGGCATATCCCCTCTTCCCTGGAGTCTCCGTCGGCGGGGACATGGACTAACCAGGACTTTCGCGTGCCCGAGAAGCATTCACCAGTCTTCGTTCGCTCCAAGTGGAATGTTCAAGCGTCCTGGTTGGCAGTGTCTTCGTTCAGGGTGTCCACGAGGCGGCTCCGGGCGGCAACGGGCGGCAATTCTGTAGGGGAAACATCGTCTACCACGTGGCTTTCGGATCCGATCCGACTTTGCGAATTCGATCCGTGTCCGGCCCCGTAAGCGGGGACACTGATATACCAGCACGTTCGCCCGCCCGCGGACATTGCCACGGTGGTTCCAGGAGTATTCTCCGCGTTTCGTTCCCGCCATGGCTGGCCACATTCGGGCGTAGGGTGAAGTCGGGCGGCATGTCCCCCTATTCGAGGAGTGTTCAAAACTAAACAATGGTCTGGGCATGTCCCTTTACTCGGGGAATATTCAAAACTAAAAGCAGTGGTCTGGGGACGACTTTCCGATTATTTGACTACGGGGGGCGGGGGGCGGGACATGCCCGACCTAAGTTTATGGAGGGCCCTTTTTTCCGGGCCCCCCTCGCTGGCGCAGCCGAACTCCGCCGTGGCGACGAGCAGGCCCAAGGAAAGGGCCGAAGACGCCCAACAGCCAAGATTTTCGAAGCGACGCAGAAGCTGGCAAAGGTGATTGGGGCCAGCCCTTCCACTCGGAGTTGGATACACCTCCTACCCTGATACGTCGATTAAGGAATTGGCCGTTTTCGGTTCGCGGCCGTCAATTTTGCGGGTCCAGGTCGGTCGGTTTCGGTCCCAGGCCGCTTTCACTAAGGGGAGGTTTACTAAAGGGAGGTATGTCCACCGCCGATCCACTCTTTCCAGTCCTGGCCAGTCTCCGTTCTTCGATCGCTTCGCTCACTCCGCCGGCCCATGTTGCATGATCGCTACTGCTTCGCCGAGGGCCCGGGGCCACTGTGGCGCCGCCGGGGAGGAAGAAGATGAGGATGGGGAAGGGGAGGGGAGGAGGAGGAGAGTATGAGAAGGAGAGGAGGATGAAGATAAGTAGGAGGAGGAGGAGGAGGAGGAGGAAGAGGAAGGGGCGGAGGAGGAAGCCTCTCGTTGGCATCTTGTGTTGCTCTTGGGGCCAAACAGGGTCGTCGTCAAGATGCTTCTTTGGGAGGCCTCTTGGGGTCTTTTGAGAAGCCGTTCGGGGGCGCCTGGGAGACATTTTTGAACCCTTCTGGGGGGCCTCCTGGGGGCCTCGTGGGACCGCTTGGGGGCCTCTTGGCGGCATCTTGGGGCCTCTTGGGGGCCTCTCGGGGCCTCGTGGGCCCCTCTTGGGGCTGTCTTGGGGCCGTCTTGGGCCGTCTTGGGCGCCTCTTGGGCCGTCTCGGGGTCCTCTTGGGCCCTCTTGGCGCCCTCTTGGAAGCCTCTTGGCCCGTCTTGGGGCGCTCTTGGGGGCCTCTTGGCCCGTCTTGGAGCATCGGATGGCCGAAAAGGGGACAAGGCCCAAATCCTTCCAAAATCATCGTACAATTTATGATTTTGGCCTCTCGGGGCCCTCTTGTGAGGCCTCTTGGAGGCCACTTGGAGGCCTCTTGGGCCGTCTTGGGGTCATCATCGGCGTCTTGGAGCGCTCTTTGGGCGTCTCGGGGGCACTTTGGGCAGTCTTCGGGGCCTCTTGGGGCACTCTTGGCGCGCTCTGGGGGGCATGAGAAGCAACACCCAGGAGGAAAACCATCTCTGAGTAGCAGTGGTCGGGCTGCGGTCGGGGTACTTTTCGCCGGGGGACCCCCAGGGGCCGCCCCGCGCGCGCGAACTAGAAATATTGTTAACCAGTTACCGGAGATCTTAGCACGCCTCTGGCCCGTTGGGCCGGCGAATTTTCCCCAGCCCCGGGGACCGCATCCCTGCGGTGTCGGGCTCGCTTCACCCACTGCCCGTGTTTCCAGCCCTGGTCACTTCCACTTTCATTGGTTTTCCAACTTCCGCTTTTCCAAGCTTCCCTGTAGATCCATACAACATCGTCGGACACTTGGGTTTCGAATCCGATCCGATTTTGCTAATTCGACCCAGCACAGGCCTGACTCCCTCTTCTATTCCTGGGCCCCTGGGTCCTGGTGTGCAATGCCCAAAAGAATGGTGCAGGAGGGGATATAATAGAGATTTGTTTTGTGGCGAGCTCCGCCGACGGTTTCAGTTCGACGATCTCCTTGACACGCGGCTCGGGTGCGAGTGGGCCGCCAAGAGGCTGCGGATGGTGCGGCGCTGCGTGGGCAGATTCAAGCAAAGACTTTCCGCAGCGCTACACACTGGCTTCTGCTGTGGGGTCCTGGATGCCAGAAGTCCCCTCTTCTTGGGCCCTCCCTCTCTGGCGCCCTCTTCCTCCCCCCCTCCACTGGGAGGCCACTCTGGGCGCCCCCCCCCCGTCCCTTGGGAGGTCCCTCTCCTGGGAGGCCCTCCTCCTGCCTATACCCCCTATCTGGCGCCCTTGTTGCACAAGGGAGGAGGAGCAGGAGCAGGAGGAGGAGGAGGAGGAGGAGGAGGAGAAGAAGGAGGAGAAGGAGGAGGCAGAGGAGGGGGAGGAGGAGGAGGAGGAGGAAGAGGAGGGGGAGGAGGAGGAGGAGGAGGAGGAGGAGGACCAGTCTAACACCGAGCACCATCAACGATGTTGGAAGTGATCCTCCCTCCAAGATCCCTCTTCATAGGCCCCCACATCGGTTCATTTCCATTGATGGAACTGCCTCGTTGGATGACAACCGTTTGAAGATCCTGAAGCATACTAAAACATGGTTCTCGGGATTTCAACGCCACGTATCAAACTGACTGCTGCGTCTTGACGGTGCGGAACCGTGCCAGAGCGCCATTGTTGGGACTCCAACACCGCGAGTCAACCCAACTGTTGCACCCGCAAAATCATTAATCCTTCCAACACACAATTGCAGTTTCTGGTACGTTGATCATGGGGACCCGTGAAACTCTTGCAAACAGTTGAAAAGAGTGTGCGCGGCGTTATAAGGCGAGAGCCACAGTTTGGAAAGGAACTGCCCTCAATCCGTAAAGCTCTTGCCAATGTTTGAAACGAAGGTGCGCGGCGCTCAGGCGAGAACCATGTTTTGAAACAGAACCGCCCTCAATCCGTGAAGCTGTTGCAATTTTTGAAAACGAATGTGCGCGGCGCTCAGGCCACAGTTTGAAAGGGAACCGCCCTCAATCCGTGAAGCTCTTACACATGTTGAAAACGAGTGTGCGCGGCGCTAAGGCGAGAGCCAGAGTTTGGAAAAGGAACTGCCCTCAATCCGTGAAGCTCTTGCACATGTTTAAAACGAATGTGCGCGGCGCTAACGCGAGAGCCACATGTTGAAAATCAGCCGCCCTCAACCCGTGAAGTTGTTGCAGTGTTTGAAAGCGAATGTGCGCGGCGCTCAGGCCATAGGTTGAAAAGGAACCGCCCCCAATCCGTGAAACTTTTGCGAATGTTTAAAACGAATGTGCGCGGCGCCAAGGCGAGAGCCACATTTTGAAAAGGAGCCACCCTCAATCCGTGAAGTTGTTGCATGTTTAACTAGGCGAATGTGCTCGGCGCCAAGGCGATATCCATAATTCGGAAAGGAACGGCCCTCAATCCGTTAAACGTTTGCAAAGTTTTGAAAACGAATGTGCGCGGCGCTAAGGCGAGAACCACATTTTGAAAACCACCCGCCCTCCATCTGTGAATGTGTTGTCACTTTTCAAGCTTCAGGGTCATGAGTGGTGAGGAAGTCTGAGGCGAAACGCCCAGCCCGCCCTAAAAACTGGCCTCGCGGTGCGACAGGGAGGAGTGCTCTATGAGGATATGGAATGGAACGGGGGGGGAAGGGGGAGGGGGAGGGGGAGGAAGAGGGGGAGGGGGGAAGGCAATCTAGGTGCGCTCGCGTCATATCTGACATCCTACCCCTCCCTCCCATCCCTTACCATGGCGTAGACCCCCTCTCTACTCGCACAGTCGGATGTCGAACAGGGCAATCATCCCGAAAGGGTACGCGATGCATTCTAGAGCACCTCATGGCATGGCGTAGAAGAGCACCGCAAAGCGTAGTATCAACGTAGCATTGCATTGCATGCCGTGGCATGGCACGGGAAATGACGCCAGCGCTGCAGCGGGAGCGCGAGTCGGAACGAGCGGAAGCGCGGAAATGAGGCCAGTGTTGCAGCGGGAGCACGATTCGGAACGAGCGGAAGCACGGAAATGAGACCAGCGCTGCGGCGGGAGCGCGATTCGGAATGAGCGGGGCCCTAAAATGAGGCGGGCGCCTCAGCGAGAGCAGCATTTTGGAAACGAATGCAGGCGAAAACCAAACTCTGGGGAATCTTGTGTGTAAAAAACAGTACGCGGGGGGGGGCTAATATTTTCAAGCCGTCATCAGGGGAAGGGGGAGAGTAGTATTCATATTGAGCAATTGTAGAGGGGGGAAGAGGGAGGGGGAGGGGGAGAGGGAACCCCCTCTCCCTGGCCTCCCACCCCCCGTTTGCGGCGCAGCCCCGAGGCGGCGCCGCCACGGGCCCCATGCCCGACGACAGCGAGCACGGCGGCTCGCCCGCCACCGCGGACGGTGGCGCGGAGCCCGCCCCCCCCCCCTTCCCCTCTCTGATTTCGGAGCCGCCGCCCTCCCCCCTCCTCCTTCCTCCCTCCTCCTCCCCCCCCCCATCCTCCCTCCTCCCTCCTCCTCCCTCCTCCTTCGTGTTTCCTCCTCCCTCCTCACTCATTCCCCCCCTCCTCCCTCCTCCCTCCTCCCTCCTCCCTCGTCCCTCCTCCTCCCTTCTCTTCCCCCCTCCTTTCCTGCTTTCTTCGCATCCTCGTCGTCGTCGTCGCCCGCTCCCCCTCGTGGAGGAGGGAAGGGGGGAGCAGTGAGAAGTCCACCGCCCCTCCTCCTTGATTTCGGATCCGCCGAACTTTCCGGCGATTGATACCGAATATGAGGCGGAAAGTTCCGCCCAGCGGTGAAGGTATTTGACAAGGAACCATGGGATGAACCAGGGTCCTGAAGCGGGGGGAACTCTAGTCGTGACTTGGCCATCGGTACCACTGCCGCCCTCATTGCACAGATAAGGAATCATCCAGGGCTTGATGCCTCCTGGGCACATTCCTTGACGAACGCCCCCACCGTACATGTCAAGCTCCTTTGATGCCGATGTCCGCCCTACCTTGCCATCGCTGGTTCCATTACCTTTGCGGAAGTATACGCCTCACCTTTTCTGCGGCGGAAAGTACGGCGGATTCAAAGCCAGGGCTCACCCCACGGGCGTCTCGCAGTCTGAGATACGCTTCGTCAATGGGGAGGGATCGAGGAGGGCAGGAATCCCAGGCCCCCTCCCGTCGCGACAAACCACCGCCCAGCAAACCACCCCAACCCAACCCGAAGGCCCCGAGTTGCCCTCCACTTCCAGTGGGGAGGGGGGTGTCGGGGAACGGTGACCAAAACACCAACGTATGAACCCCGTACCCCCCCCCCCCCAACCCGAAATTCGGGTCGTTGGGTTGGGTTCGTATGGTCTGGGAGGTGGTCAACCAAGAATCGGAGGTGGACAGAACCCCCAACAGTGACACGTCGATTAGTGAATTGTCCGTTTTCGGTTCTCGAGAGGGCGCCGTGGCCGTTATTTTCCAGGCCTGCGCCCGCCAGGTCTGGGCCTCAGGTCGTTTTCACTAAGCCACGTTTTACTAAAGGGAGGTCTGTCCATCCCCGAGAAAGAGGGGGCCATGCGCCAGTGCTCAAGCAGCTTCGCGCTCGACAGGCTTTGTGTGCGCCGTGCCCCTTCGAAGCTGGCTCCATGCATCGCGGCACGACGGTGCCGAACGATAACCGAGTCGAGCTTGTTACGCTGGCGCTCCGTGACAAGAGAAGCTTCCAACTGAGAGATACCCGCACTCTGGACCCCGAGCAGACAGGAGCGCTTAAGCCGATGTGGCATCCCAGGAGGCCACATCGGCCGTGCCCCGACAGGGGCGGGGGCCTTACAGGCTTGTCCAGAACTCCTGGGCGGGGTCGGCGCCCCTTTTGCGCCATCTCCAAGGATGGGATTCTTGCTATTATTCAAACGCCCGCGGACCTCCTCCCACATCGCGCACCCCTCCTCCTCCTCCTCCTCCTCCTCCTCCTCCTCCTCCTCCTCCTCCTCCTCCTCCTTCCCATCCCCGAAAAAGCAGCGACGGGGAGCTCTTGCTGGACACTCCTCGGCCCCTCACAGCCCCGGGGCTGCCGGGAGCGGCGATCGGGGCGGAGCGCCGGCTCCTGGAGCAGGGGCCCGCACCTCGGGGGGGGGGGGGCCAAGCCTTAAGTCGGGCCTGTCCCCCTACGCGGGGAGTTTCGAGGAAGGATGAAACATACACTAAAATGCCACCCACATGGCCAAAAAGTAATGAAACAAATTGTCCCCAGACTAGTTTTTGATTATGCTTTGGCCATTTTGGGGGTACTTTGCATTTTTCGTCGAAAATGCCCCTGTAGGGGGACAGGCCCGACTCAAGCCAAGCCGGGGAAAAAAGCAGCGACGTCGGGGGCCCGGGACCGGGCCTCCAAGTCGGCTTTCCCTCTCGCACCGGAGGTGGACGAGGGGTGGACCTTTCTCCCCCCTCCGCCCCCCTTTTGGCACCGAAGGTGCACGAAAGGTGGGCCTTTCTTCACCCCCCCCCCCAAGTCCACTGCCGTCCCATGAGACAGAGCCCGCCTCCCCAGATCTCTGATGATGTCGTCGTCGTCGTCGTCGTTTTCGTTTTCGTTTTGGAGGTTTTCGTCGGTTGTGGGAGTCTTCTAGCCTCGGGATGCGTGTCAGCAACGGCGCCTCGCCGAGAGCGCCCTGGGGCTGCCTGGATCGTCCCGAAGGCCGCCAGAGACCAGAGAAATCTCCTGGCAGGGAACATTTCGATCCGATCGGTCTTTCGATATAGATCAGCTGGCGTGATGCGATTCGTTTCCGATACTCGGCGGCGAGCGGGGGGGGAATGAGAAGGAGAAGGCCTTCTCAGAAGGCGGCGGGACTTCTCAGAAGCCCTCGCGACTTCTGAAGAAGTTGTTCGGTCTTCGAGGAAGCTTATACAACTTCTCAGAAGGCCGGGGGACTTCCGAACCTTCTGAGAAGGCCTTCTCCTTCTCTTTTCCTTTCCTTGCTCGCCGCCGAGATATTCTGACGCTCCGATGCGGCCTGATGTTCGCATGGTGTTGTTGTGCATCCTGGCTCGGCCGAACCACGTTGATTTCGACTCCATACCCTTGCGGCGCGATTTGGCGCAAATTCCCAATGCCGACTCGATGCGGTTTCCCATTCCGACTTGGGTCGATCGCGCGACACGTGCCTTTTCCAATCTTGGCCATTCCTTTTCTTTTTCTTGCAGGCCTAGAGTTTGATACCGACACCAATATCGGCGGTGTGCATCTACCGAGGGCAGAAGATCCCGATCTCGGTGATGGTGGTACTCTTCTGGCTTCCAGGCCGACCGGAATATTGCCACCAGCACCGAGATCTAGGATCATCCTCCCCATGTGGAGGCACCCCCTTGTAATGGAGGATGACGATTAATAAATGATCGGGGGTCGTGTTCACGCTGCGGCGCCCGGGATGACGATTAGAAAAAACCGGCCGCGGGCTGGAAAACTATTATCTAAATCGTTTTCTCCCAGTCAGAACATTGTGCCGAAATTGCAGACTTTGTTTTTCGAATCGTTCTCTCCCATTGTTTTATTAATCGCCATCCCGCAGTAGTTGGTGCTGGTGCCCACTTCTGGGCCTCCGGTCTTTCGGCACCCGGGGGCCGTGCTCGGGCCTCCGAGGCCGCCGAACATGCGCCTGGGGCGGAAGGCCTCCTCCCCCCTGGGGGACGGAGCCCCGGAGCTCCTCCTCGGGGCCGCGCCCTGAAGAAGGCACGCCGTCGGATGTCCGGGCCCAAAGATTGCCAACGCATCGGAAGAATCAAGACGGAGGTTTTCTGCGGTCTTTGGCTTCTGTAGGCGCCCTCGCCGGGCCTGGGGGCCGTCAAGGAACGACTCGGGCTGAAGAGCCGCTCCCGGGGAGAGTGTCGAGACTGCCAGGGACCCCGTATTTTACCAGTTTGAAACATATCCCTATCCCTTTGTTTGACATCACCTCACCTCGATGCCGATCTTAAGGGTTCCCTGAGTTTATGAGGTCCTATCCCTAATATTGTCCTCGCTTTTTGCTCGCCCATCTTGGGGATAGGGATACGTTCGAGGCTGGTCAGTATTGAACAACTCCTGGCGTCGGATCTCTGGGGGCGTCGCCGCTTCGCTCCCCCAGCGCCCCCCGGGGAGAGCCGCAGAGCGGCGCGGCCGGGGAGGGAGGAGGCCGCGCAGAAGATGGCCCGGTTGGCATCGCTCGGGCGTGTGCATGTCGGGGGCGGAAAAGAGGGGGGTGATGACTAGGGGGGGGTGGATATCATGGCGCGGGCCATGATATTTCCCCAGATTTCATGGCGCCTCTTCTTATTTCATTACGTCCCTGGCCCCCCCGCTGGGCCGCGCACATGCCGCCGGTCATGATTTGCACCCCCCCTTCTTTGACGCCCCCCTCTTTGCCGCTCCCGAGCGTGTTTCCTTCGGCGAGGGCCATCGAGGAGCATCTTTGATCATTTGGCGAAAAGCCACCACGCACGAAACCAAACAAACAAGCACAGGGAGTGGACGTCCGAGCGATGGCGAGGCCCAGACCAGTCCCCAGAGATCCAACGCACGGAACAACATCGAGGCGAAGGTTTTTCCAAGTTGTTGCCCTCTATATCGGAGGTGGACAGACCTCCTACCCTGACACGTCGATGAAGGAATTGGCCGTTTTCGGTTCGCGAGAGGGCGTCGCGGCCGTCATTTTTGCGGGTCCAGGTCCGTTGATTTCGGCCCCAGGCCGTTTTCATTAAGGGGAGGTCTACTAAAGGGAGGTTTGTCAACCGCCGACTACAGCGGCCCTCGCCGGGCCCCGGGACGGTCAACAAGAACGACTCAGGATGAAAAGCCAGCCCCGGGGGACTCCTGGGGCCCCCGTGCTGAAATTTCACGACATCGGATCTCTGGGTCATGGAGAAGATCAAGATGTCGGAGGTCGGGGGTTGGTCCCAGACGTCCGGCGTTTCGATGCTTTCGATGCGTGGGTTTCCCGACCTCGATCGGGGTCTTTCTCCTCCTGGGGATGCGACGGCGCGAATCCCGAATGGAGCATCGCAGGAAACCGCTAATGGAGGATGACGAGTAATAAATGACCGGGGGTCGTGTTCACGCGGCGGCGCCCGGGATGACGATTAGACAAAACCGGCCGCGGGCTGGAAAACTATTTTTTAATCGTTCTCCTCCAGTCAGAAAGTTGTGCAGAGATAGCAGAAGACTATTTTTCTAATCGTTCTATCCCATTTGTTTTATTAATCGCCATCCCGCATTACCTGAGCCCTAAAGACCCCCCCAGCTTGCGGCGCCCTGCTTCGGGCCGGGTCGATCTGTGAGGGCCCCCGGGGCCCGAAGTTGGCCGAGAGCGCCCGGCTCGAGCAGAAAGGGAGTCGCCAGGGTCTCATGGCCAGGCCCAGAGATCCAACGTATTGAAAAGATCAAGACGGAGGTTTTTCGCCGTTTTCGGCTTCTAGGGGCCCTCGCCGGGCCTCAGGACCGTCAAACAACGACTCAGGATGAAAAACCGGTCCTGGGGAATGGGTCGAGACTTCCAGGGACCCCGCATAGAAAAAAATCACGACATCGGATCTCTGGGGGGCTAAGTCGGGCCTGTCCCTCTACAGGAGGAATATCCCACAAAGTAGTTAAAAAAGTAGTCTGGGGACGACTTTTAGAATATTCGTGGACCATCTCTGGGGGGTGTTTTTCAAATACTCTTAGGTTTTCGCCGAAGATCCCCCTGCAGAGGGCGACAGGCCCGACCTAAGGCCAGGGCCTCTTGCCGTGCGGGCGTGACGCCTCTGAGCCAAGCGGCCTGCGGGCGGGGGCCGAGCGGCGCGCAGGAGGAGGGCAGTCCGGCGGCGGCTGGCCGCCAGGGCGCCGCCGGGTCGCCGGGCGAGGGGGAGGCCTTTGCTGGGCGAGCGGGCCTCTAGTCTACTGAGTAGACTAGAGGCCCGCTCGTGATCAACTTTTGTTGGGGGCGTTGGCCTACCCATCAGACCCCCAACTCGAAATAGAGAAGCGGCGTGTTCATCCCATCGAACTACCAACTCTGAAAACAAAATCTGGGGGCCATCAAGCCCCACCAAATGAAGTAATACATGATAGACAGGGCGGGTAAGTCTCAAGTCTACTCGGCATCGCTCGGACGTGTGCATGTTTCCTTCGGCGAGGACCATCGAGGAGCATCCTTGATCCTGTGGCGAAAAGCCACGAAAGGGGATAGGGGCACAGGGAAGGGGGGGGGGTACGAAATCTGCTGCGTGCAGCTGGTTTCGGCCACACCGAGGGGCCCATTCCTCAATACATTGCCGCCTCCGGCGCTGGGAGGCGCCGGGAAAATCAGCTACGTGAGCTGATTCTGACCCCCCCTTGTACTATCCCCCGATGTGCTATCCCCTGTATCTACTTGGCATCGCTCGGACCTTAGTGGGCCCTGGAAACGACAGGGCCTTTTTTTACCGGTTCCGTTTTTCCGTTTTTGTTGCTGGTTCCGACGCAGTTTCTTTGCTGGTTCCGACGCCGTTGTTTTACAGGTTCCCGCTCCGGTTCCAATCCTGGAGCCGTTTTTGTTGCCGTTTGTGGTCGCTGTTTTTTCGCCGTTTCCATTTTCAATGGACACTTTTTCGGAAACGGTGAAAAACCGGCCCTGCCGTTTCCGGGGCCCCGTTAAGGCTCGGACGTGTGCAGTGTTCCTTCGGCGAGGACCATCGAGGGGCATCCTTGATCATGTGGCGAAAAGCCACGCACGGAACCGAAAAAAGCTCAGGGAATGGACGTCCGAGCGATGGCCAGTCTATAGGCCTCCCAGATGGGGTCGGAGTAGATGGGGTCGGAGGGTCGCGCCGCGTCGCCGATGCATCAGCGATGCGGCTCGATGTGGAGCCCGCTTCGCTTCATGTCGACGTCGCCGAGGCATCGCCGACGTCGACGATGCATCGCCGGTGCATAACCGATGCATCGCCGATGCATCGCCGATGTATCGGCTATGCGGCGCGATCCTCCGACACCATCTACGCCGACCCCATCCAGGAGGCTTCTATCTATAGGGCTTCTGGGGTTCTTGGATTATAGGGGCACCACGAGGGCGCGGAGTTAGTCGCGCGTCGCGGTCTGTGCGAGTTCAACGCGAGGCGCGAGTCCTTCATCCTGCTCCGGGGGCGGGGGGGCGGCACGAGAGCGCGAAGAGAATCGCGCTGCGCGGAGCGCGAAGCGCGAAGATACTTGCCCCAGGAATTTCGAGGGCAACCTTGGCGGGGGAGGCATCGACCCTCACTCGCCCATTGACCGCTATAGTCCCAGGAACGTGCCGATCCGCTATCGGAGGCCCGTTCTCCTGCCTGGTCCAGTGGACCTTCTCCTGCCGGGCGGGCCTCGCGTCGAAGAGGGGAAGAGTGAGGATTATCTAACAAATCATGGATGTTGTCATCCCTCGTAAGATGTAGGGCGTAGGTGGAGGGTGGAGGGTGGAGGAGGAGAGGGAGAAGGAGGAGGAGGAGAAGGAGGAGGAGGAGGAGGAGGAGTGCAGGAGGCGGATACGGTAAAGCTCTGCTACGCCGCCAATTCGGGGGTCTGATCGGGGCTACGGCTGGATTCCTTTCGAATGCTGGCCAGAGCGCGTCCCTGAACAGCGCGGAGGGCGGACTTTTCGACCCCCGCACCTGCACGGAGGGGCCCGGCCACCCGGCCTCTGGAGCGAAATCGAGGCGGCCGCCAGTGGTTCGCCGTTCTGGTCGTCTGGGAGCACGTCCCGGGCCCCATCGGTCATCAGAAAGCGAGTCGGGGCGGCAAACGTCAGCCCTTGTGGGCGTCGGGAGGCTCGCCGGAGGCTCCTTCACGTCCCGAGGAAATCGAGCCCGGATGTCGCTGGGAGCCCCGAGGGAAGCTCACCATGACCGACTTACCAAAAAGGGTCTTGCCTTCGAGGATCGAGGGAGGAGCTGCCATCTCTTCCGCGGCGGAAGGTCGGCGGAAGTAAAACGAGGCCACCTCCGCCGGCGGAAGCCAGCGGAAGGCCGGCGGAAGGCGGCGAAAGTAACAATTAGCCTGGCGAAGAACCCAACCATATGCAGTTGTCAGTACCGCAGCTGCGGGTTTCATCTTCAGTGGAACTCCCCATAGGACTACGGAACGTGTGAGGGGTGTGCCGAGATGGGTGCCACTGGGGCATTCGGCGAAGCTCCCTATGGGGACATGAAACACGCGCGGGGCGTGCCGACATGGGTGGCGGAAACGCATGTGAGGGCCGCCACTCGGGCCTCCAGTGGAGCTCCCTATGGGTCCCCGAAACATGATGCTGCTGCGGGGGGGGGGCCGGGATGGGTGGCGGAGACGCATGTAAGCGCCGCTACTGGGGCCTTCGGTGGAGCTCCCTATGGGGCCACGAAGCGCGTGAGGGGTGTACTGGGATGTGTGGCGGGGACGCATATGAGCGCCGCCACTGGGGCCTTCGGTGCAGCTCCCTATGGGGCCACGAAGCGTGTGAGGGGTGTACCGAATTGGGTGCGGGTGGTGACGCATGCGGGCGGTGCCTCTGGGGCCTTCGGTGGAGCTCCCTATGGGGCCACGAAACTTGTTGTTGTGAGGGGCGTGCCGGGATGGGTGGCGGGGATGCTTAGAGCGCGGCCGCTGGGGCCTTCGGTGGAGCTCCCTATGGGGCCACGAAACGTGTGAGGGGTGTGCCGAATTGGGTGGGTGGGTGTGTGTGACGCATGTGAGCGCCGCCACTGGGGCCTCCGGTGGATGATGGGGCCACGAAACGTGTGAGGGGTGTGCCGAATTGGGTGTGCGGGACGCATGCGGTGAGCGCGGCACTGGGGCCTTCGGTGGGGCTCCCTATGGGGCCACGAAGCGTGTGAGGGGTGTGCCGAATTGGTGTGCGGGACGCATGCGGGCGGCAGCACTGGGGCCTTCGTGGAGCTTCCTATGGGGCCACGAAGCGTGTGAGGGGTGTGCCGAATTGGGTGCGCGGGACGCATGCAGGCGTCAGCACTGGGCTTCTGGGGCTCCCTATGGGGCCACGAAACGTTGAGGGTGTGCCGAATTTGGGTGTGCGGGACGCATGCGGGGGCAGCACTGGGGCCTTCGGTGGGGCCCCCTATGGGGCCACGAAACGTGTGGGGCCACGAAACGTGTGAGGGGTGTGCCGAATTGGGTGTGCGTGACGCATGCGGGCGGCAGCACTGGGGCCTTCGGTGGGGCCCCCTATGGGGCCACGAAACGTGTGAGGGGTGTGCCGAAGTGGGTGTGGGTGACGCATGCGGGCGGCAGCACTGGGGCCTTCGGTGGGGCTCCCTATGGGGCCACGAAACGCGTGAGGGGAGTGCCGGATTAGATGCGCGTGACGCATGCGGGCGGCAGCACTGGGGCCTTCGGTGGGGCTCCCTTATGCGGCCACGAAACGTGTGAGGGGTGTGCCGACTTGGGTGTGCGTGACGCATGCGGGCGGCAGCACTGGGGCCTTCGGTGGGGCTCCCTATGGGGCCACGAAACGTGTGAGGGTTGTGCCGACATGGGCGTGCGGGACGCATGCGGGCGGCAGCACTGGGGCCTTCCGTGGGGCTCCTTATGGGGCCCCGAAGCGTGCGAGGGGTGTGCCAACTTGGGTGTGCGGGACGCATGCGGGCGGCAGCACTGGGGCCTTCGGTGGGGCTCCGTTTTGGGGCCACGAAACGTGTGAGGGGTGTGCCAGATTAGATGCTCGTGACGCATGCGGGCGGCAGCACTGGGGCCTTCTGTGGGGCTCCCTATGGGGCCACGAAACGTGTGAGGGGTGTGCCGAATTGGGTGTGCGGGACGCATGCGGGCGGCAGCACAGGTGCCTTCGGTGGGGTTCCCTATGGGGCCACGAAACGTGTAAGGGGTGTGCCGAATTGGGTGTGCGGGACGCATGCGGGCGGCAGCACTGGGGCCTTCGGTGGGGCTCCCTATGGGGCCACGAAACGTGTGAGGGGTGTGCCGAATTGGGTGTGCGGGACGCATGCGGGCGGCAGCACTGGGGCCTTCGGTGGGGCTCCCGATGGGGCCACGAAACGTGTGAGGGGTGTGCCGAATTGGGTGTGCGGGACGCATGCGGGCGGCAGCACTGGGGCCTTCGGTGGGGCTCCCTATGGGGCCACGAAACGTGTGAGGGGTGTGCCGAATTGTCTGTGCGGGACGCATGCGGGCGGCAGCACTGGGGCCTTCGGTGGGGCGCCCTATGGGGCCAGAAATGAAAGGTGTGAGGGGTGTGCCCGACTTTTGGCGTGCGGGACGCATGCGTGCGGCCAGCATTGGGCCTTCCGTGGGGCCTCCCGAGGGGGCCACGAAGCGTGTGAGGGGTGTGCCTAATTGGGGTGGGTGACTACCGCATGCGGGCGGACCAGCACTTGGCCTCTCGGTGGGGGCTCCCTATGGGTCCACACGAAACGTGTGAGGGGTGTGCCGAAATTGGGGTGAGATGACGCATAGGGGCGGCAGCAACTGGGCCTTCGGTGGGGCCCCTATGGGGCCACGATCGCTGTGCTGGGTGGGGGTGGGACGCATGCGGGCGGCACCACTGGGGCCTTCGGTGGAGGTCCCTGTGGGGCCACGAAACGCTGTACTGGGCGGGGGTGACGCATGCGGGCGGCACCACAGGGGCCGTCGGTGGAGCTCCCTGTGGGGCCACGAAACGCTGTGCTGGGTGGGGGTGGCGCATGCGGGCGGCACCACTGGGGCCTTCGGTGGAGCTCCCTGTGGGGCCACGAAATGCTGTGCTGGGGTGGGGGTGACGCATGCGGGCGGCACCACTGGGGCCTTCGGTGGAAGTCCCTGTGGAACCACGAAACGCTGTGTTTGGTGGAGGTGCCGAAATGGGTGTGCGGGACGCATGCGAGCGGTGGCACTGGGGCCTTCGGTGGAGCTCCCTATGGGGCCACGAGACGTGTGAGGGGTGTGCCGAAATGGGTGTGGCTGACGCATGCGGGCTGGGGCCACGAAACGTGTGAGGGGTGTGCCGAATTGGATGTGGCTGACGCATGCGGGCGGCGGCACTGCGGCCTTCGGTGGAGCTCCCTATGGGGCCACGAAAGCGTGTGAGGGGTGTGCCGAATTGGGTGTGGCTGACGCATGCGGGCGGCAACACTGGGGCCTTCGGTGGAGCTCCATATGGGGCCACGAAACGTGTGAGGGGTGTGCCGAATTGGGTGTGGCTGACGCATGCGGGCGGCGGCACTGGGGCCTTCGGTGGAGCTCCCTATGGGGACACGAAACGTGTGAGGGGTGTGTCGAATTGGGTGTTGCTGACGCATGCGGGCGGCGGCACTGGGGCCTTTGGTGGAGCTCCCTATGGGGCCACGAAGCGTGTGAGGGGTGTGCCGAACTGGGTGTGGCTGACGCATGCGGGCGGCAGCACTGGGGCCTTCGGTGGAGCTCCCTATGGGGCCACGAAACGTGTGAGGGGTATGCCGAATTTGGTGTGGCTGACGCATGCGGGCGGCAGCGCTGGGGCCTTCGGTGGAGCTCCCTATGGGGCCACGAAACGTGTGAGAGGTGTGGCGA
>CAUYUJ010006565.1:7500-47500 GCA_963575745.1 Prorocentrum cordatum
GGACGAAAAATGCTTGAGAGCGACCTGTCTGGTGACGGCGACGACGAGGTGCATGTACCTGTTGGGCGAGGGGTCGGTGCGTACTTCCGCAAACTCCTCCTGGTACTTCTCTAAGTTGTCCTGAAGGTCCTGGAGAAATCCTTCCCGTCCTTGTCCTTCCTGAAGACATCTGCACATAATGGGCCAGCTCCAGCCCGACCGTGCGGTGCTATCGTGCCCAGGGCAAGGGAGCTGGAAGTATCCAACATTTGGGACGTGATCGAAGAAGAACTTGCTCTTGCGTGTCCGCCTTGCCGAAGCCATCCAACGTCGGCAGGTGGCGTCTGGGATCAGTGATACTAAATGTAGTCGATGGTAGTAGCACCATGATGTCCGATGTAGGTGGCCCCCACCTTGTAGTGGGTGTTGAGTGCGCCTAGCGAGTGCAGTTGCATGAGAGCGTGCAGGGCTTTGCCGTTCTCGTTCTCGTGGCCATTGCCGAAGGGTCCAGTGCACTCGTCGTTGAACTGCTTGTTGCCTATCTTGCCAAGGCCCGTGTTGGCGTCAGTGAGAATGATCGGTACTCTGCGAAAGGCACATCCGCGTAGAAGCTGGTCGATCCATTCTCGAAGCAGCAGACATCCTTTGCGCCATCCTGGGCGTGCCCGCGCTGTGCGGGGCCGAGGCTCAAAAGAAGCGACAGTCACACGGAGGAGCAAAGGGCCCTTAGTGATGTCGACCATACCGCCACGGCCTGCGATGATGGCGGGGGGGGTTCTCGATGGCCGATATATCGGGAGCACGTAGTCGTTCGCCGAGGAGAATACCGCATCCCGCACTCTTGTTCGTGCAGGCTCCAGGTTGCCAAGGGAAAGGAACCACGTTGTGGCAGACGGTGCTCTCACGAATATGCGCAGGCCTGGGATCGCCCTGGGCGAATGCAGCTGGGCGTCGTCGACCAGTGCCCGTGAGCCCGCCAATCGCGATGCTGCGGTAGGCGACGGAGAGTTCCTGCAGGCGGAGGGGCTGCAAGCTGCCGACGTTGTGGGTCAAGATCGGGAATCGTCTCAGCAGCTGCAGCGCAATCGCACTCCTCATGAGTGCGGCGGTGGCGCAGCCCCACGGCACCAGCGGCGGGCCATGGCGGGCGCTGTCTGGGAAGGGGCAGACGAGAGCGCCAAGCCGTGTCCCTCCTGGAACGGGCCAGAGCGGTTTTGATGATGATGATGATGATGATGATGATGATGATGATGATGATGATGATGATGATGATGATGATGATGATGATGATGATGATGATGATGATGTTCCTGATGGCGATGGTGACGGTGATGATTATGACGAAGACATCGATGGCGTTGATGGTAGTCCAGCCGTTTTCCCCCATTACCCCCTGCCATAAGAAGCAGTTGTGGCACACTGTGACATCATGATCGGCACGTGCTTCCACCCAGCGCACGGAAGACGCTCGCGCGCGTTCCTGCCTTCGACGACCTGGCGAGGGGGCAGCTGCGCGGGCCTCGCAGAGGCAGGAGCGGAACCTCAGGAAGCCCTCCTCCTCCTCCTCCTCCCTCCTCCTCCTCCTCCTCCTCCTCCTCCTCCTCCTCCTCTTCCCCCTCCTCCTCCTCCTCTTCCCTCCACTCCACTGCAGCTCCTCCTCGCCCCCCCTCCGCCCGTCCTCCTCCGCCCGTCCTCCTCCGCCCCTCCGCCCTCGCTCCTCCGCGCGCTCCGGCCGCTCCCGCGCGGCGTTGCGGCGGGAGCACGCTCGTTCCCCTTCTCTCCCCGGGCGGCCGGAGAGTTCCGACGAGCAGCGCGGCGAAGAGGCGAGCCGTGGCGCCGCGCCGCTCTCGCAGACGCCAGCTGCGGGGCTCCTTGGGCGAGGGCAGCGGTGGCCGCGCGGGAGCAGACGAGGAGGAGGAGGAGGAGGAGGAGGAGGAGGAGGAGGAGGAGGAGGAGGCCCGCGCGGCCCCCGCCGTCGGTGCCGCTCCCGTGCGAGATCTGCGGGCGAAGCGGGCGCCGCGCCCGCGCGGGAGCGCGCACTCTGTGGCCCCGCCCGGAGCCACGAGTCTCCCGCTCGCGCGGACGTCCCAAGCTTGTCGGAGGTTGACAGACCTCCTGCCCTGACACGTCGATTACGGAATTGGCCGTTTTCGGTTCGCGAGAGGGCGTCGCGGCCGTCATTTCTGCGGGTCCAGGTCTGTCGGTTTCGGTCCCAGGCCGTTTTCACTGAATGGAGGTTTATTGAAGGGAGGTTTGTCCACCGCCGAGATATGACATACAGTCGGGGCGTTGACAGAAGGAACCCGACAAAAGGAACGGGGCCCCTTTCTCCAATAAGTCGAGTTTCGATTACCCATGGAAAAACCTCAGGAAAACAGGAGGCAAACTGCAGAACAGCCAAGGAACACCGAGCCCCTCCCCAACGAAAAGGGTTCCTTCTCCAGGGCCCCCGACTGTATCGTCTGCTCCCGCGCGGCCCCCGCGGTCGGTGCCGCTCGCATGCGATATCTGCGGGCAGAGCAGGCGCCGCGCCCGCGCGGGAGCGCCACTCTTTGGCCCCGCCCAGAGCAGCAGGTCGCCCGCTCGCGCGGACTTCCCAAACTTGTCGGAGGTTGATAGACCTCCTACCCTGACACGTCGATTAGTGAATTGGCCGTTTTCGGTTCGCGAGAGGGCGTCGCGGCCGTTATTTTCGAGGGTCCAGGTCCGTTTGTTTCGGTCCCAGGCCGTTGTCACGAAATGGAGGTTTACTAAAGGGAGGTTTGCCCACCGCCGAGATATGACCTATCGTCTGCTCCCGCGCGGCCCCCGCGGCCGGTGCCGCTCTCATGCGATGCTGCGAGCGAGTCAGGCGCCGCGCCCGCGCGGGAGCGCCACTTTGGCCCCGCCCGGAGCAGCAGGTCGCCCGCTCGCGCGGACTTCCCAAACTTGTCGGAGGTTGACAGACCTCCTACCCTGACACGTCGATTAGTGAATTGGCCGTTTTCGGTTCGCGAGAGGGCGTCGCGGCCGTTATTTTTGAGGGTCCAGGTCCGTCGGTGTCGGTCCCAGGCCGTTTTCACTAAAGGGAGGTTTCTGAAGGGAGGTTTGTCCACCGCCGAACTTGGCCAGTGGGGATTTTCGCCGCGCCGAGGAGCTGGCGCCGCTTGAGGACGAACCTCTGCGCGGCGCCGAGGCGAGGCACTGTCGTGTGCGCCCGCTCGCGCGTTGACGAGCTGGCGTGCGGCAGGCTTGCGCCGCGCCGCAGCGGCGCGGATTTGTGAGGAAGACGAGTTCGGCCGGGTGGCGAGAGCGATGTTGCGCTTTTGCCAGGGGGCCACACGCAAACCCTACCCCTAACCCCCCACGATTTCTGAGGGGGAGGGTGGGGTTCACTTCGTTCGGGAGCTGCCGAGCGAAGTGAACCCCACTCCCGCAGAAATCGTGGGGGGTAGGTATAGGGGTCGCATGTGGCACCCCATTTGCGCCCGGGATTCGCGCCCCGCGTCCGCCAGGAATTGTTCAGCGTCAACACCAAAGCATCCACGTTGAGAGCGGCAACGCCGATCTGTTGTGTTGCTCTGGTTGCAGATCGGGCGGGTCCCTCCGGAGGAGGAGGAGGAAGAGGAGGAGGATGATGACGATGAGGAGGAGGAGGAGGAGGAGGAGGAGGAGGAGGAGGAGGAGGAGGAGGAGAGGAGGAGGAGGAGGAGGAGGAGGGGGCGGAGGAGGAGGAGGAGGAGGAGGAGGAGGAGGAGGAGGGAGGAGGAGGAGGAAGCAGGAGGGAGGAGGAGGAGGAGGAAGAGAGAGGAGGAGGAGGAGGAGGAGGAGGAGGAGGGAGGAGGAAGAGGAGGATGAGGAGGCGGAGGAGGGGGCGGAGGAGGAGGAGGGGAGGAGGAGGAGGAGGAGAGGGAGGAAGAGGAAAGGCGAGGAGTAGGCGGAGGAGCAGGAGGAGGGAGAGGAGGAGGAGGAGGAGGGAGGAAGAGCAGGAGAGGAGGAGGAGGAGGAGCAGGAGGAAGAGGAGGAGGAGGAGGAGGAGGAGGAGGAGGGACGGAGGAGGAGGAGTAGGAGGAGGAGGAGGAGGAGGAGGAGGAGGAGGAGGAGCAGGGGGACAAGGAGGAGGAGGAGGAGGAGGAGGAGGAGAGCGGAGGAGGAGGAGGAGGAGGAGGAGGAGGAGGGGAGGAGGAGGAGGGGGAGGAGGAGGAGGGGGCGGAGGAGGAGGAGGGAGGAGGAGGGAGGGGAGGAGGAGGAGGAGGAGGAGGAGGGAGGAGGAGGAGGGAGGAGGAGGAGGGAGGAGGAGGAGGAGGAGGGAGAGCAGGCGGAGGCGCAGGCGGAGGCGCAGGCGGAGGAGCAGGAGGAGGAGGAGCAGGAACAGGAGGAGGATAACGTAATGGAGGAGGAGTGTTGGGAGGCCGTCAAGGCGAGCTTGCCCAAATCCTTCCCCCAGGGAAGCCGATGATTTTTGCGGGGCTATCTTGGGAATGCTGTTGGAGGCTATTGGGGCTTCTTGGAGGCCCCTTGGGCCGTCTGGCGGCCATCTTTTGCGTTTGGGATCAATCGTTCGCCGATGTGGGTCAGCGGTCCCACTTAGCGTCCGGTCTTTGGGCCGTTCGGCGCGCGGTCCCACTTAGCGAACGGAAGGCACTCGCGCGTGGTCCCGTCCTCCTCCTCCTCCTTGTCCTCCTCCTCCTCCTCCTCCTCCTCCTCCTCTTCCTCCTCCTCCTCGTTCTCATTATCCTCCTCCTCCTCCTCCTTCTCTTCCTCCTCCTCCCTCCTCCTCCTCCTCATCTCTCCTCCTCCTCCTCCTCCTCCTCCTCCTTCCCTCCTCCTCCCCCGCCCTCTCCCCCTCCCCCTCCCCCTTCTCTCCCTCCATCTCTCTAATCCTATTCCTCACCCCCTTCCTCCTGTCTAATGCTCCTCCTGCCTCGTTCTCCTCCTTCTTCTCGAGGCCCTCCTCCACCCCCCCCTCGTATTCCTCCTCGCCCTCCTCCTCGCAGAGGTTCTCGATCCTGAACTCGCTGATGATCATGCTCTTCCTCTCCGGCATGGCCGCCGCCGCAGCCCGGCCCCCTCGCCGCGACGGGCCCACCCTGGGAGTGCCGCTGCCTCGCTGCCCCGTCGCCCGCCGCGCCCCCCCCCCCCCCCCCCCGCGCAGCGGCTGCGGGCGGCGCGCGCGTGGGGGAGGGGGGAGGGCGCGAGGCAGTGTGCTGGTGCAGCCCCCAAACCTCCCCCATGTGAGAGTGGGGTGGCTCGTCATCATTGTCGTCCGTCGTCATTGTCGTCCGTCGGCGGCCTTGGCGTCGGCGTCGGCGGCGGCGTCCGTCGCCGTCGTCGTCGGCGACGGCGGCGTTGGCGTCGTCGTTGTCGTCGCCTAAGATCGAGGGGAGAAGTACAAGGACCATGCAGTGGCGGCCCATGCCACGAAGCACCCTGGGTTTCTCGGGCGTCGATGGTTTTTTGCGGTGGAGAGCGTGACGCTCCCACACCAGAAATCGATGGACGTCCTGGGGTCTCAGGGTTGGGCTTCCTGGGGAAGGTTTCTTGTGGACTGGCCTCCACTGTATCCCGTCTGTTGTCATTTGTATGCTCCGACGTGTGCAATCCAACCTCCATCCGCCTGCCCCTGTGCCACCTGCCCCTCCCCGCCTCTCCCTCCCCCCGTAACCTCACCCTTCCCCTCCCAATCCCCTATTGCCTTCCCCACTCCCCTTACGATCTCTCCGCCTCTCCTTCACCGGCGCCCTGCCTTTTTGCCTGACCCCGCGTGCCCGTCCATGCCCTCACCCCTTTCCCCACCCCACCCCTTCCTATTCCTCCTCCGCCTCACTTTCCGCCTCCGCCTCCACCACTTGCCCGGCACCTTCGCCTCCCGGAAGTTGGGCCAGATTCGTAGAAGCTTGGGCACATTCCCAGGGACGTCCTGGCAACAGCAGCAGCTGCAGCGGAAGTGGTAGCAGCCGTGGCGGGGCGGGGCGCGCGCTTGCTCAGCCCCACAGCGGGGCGGCGGCAGCGACCGCTCTCCCCTCCCCCTTCCCCCTCCTCTTCCCACCCTCCCCCTTCCCATGCCCCTCCCCCTCCGTCCCTTCCTCCGTCACCCTCCTCATCCTCTCTCTTCCCCTCCCTCTCCGCACTCCCCCCTCCAAGTCCACGCCCGTTTCGAGCCTCCCCTTTTCCCCTCCCAGTTCCTGGTCTTCTTCTCCGCAGTCTTCTCAGAGCGTGAATTACCTACCCCGCTTTCGCTCCCAGGCAAGACCAAGTCATGGCCTGACCAGTGCGTGCCGTAGTTCGGCATCGCTTCGTAGCTCTTTGCGGGACGGGAAAATGACCACAGCCACTGCTTTTTGTTTGCGCCGCCTTCCAGCCGGCCGAAAAGGAAGCAGTGGTTGTGGTCATTTCCCCGGTGCCAAGCTCAACGAAAATGACCACAGCCACTGCTTTGTTTCTGCGGGCTGGAAGCTGGCAACAAAAGAAAAGCAGTGGCTGTAGTCGTTTTCACGCCCCGTACTCTTGGAAGCGAGGGGTGGTCAACAGCGAGGTAGGTTCGTTTGCCCCCTAAGCTCCGGAGGTAGTCCCCGCCCCGGTCGTCCGGTCGCCGCGGTCGTTCGTGGTGGGCAAGTCCACCACCGCTAGTGTAGGTCGGGGGAGAAGGGAGGATGAGGAGGTCCTCCTCCTCCTCCTCCTCCTCCTCCTCCTCCTCCTCCTCCTCCTCCTCCTCCTCCTCCTCCCTCTCCTCCTCCTCCTCTTCCTCCTCCTCCTCCTCCTCTCCTCCTCCTCCTCCTCTCTCCCCTCCTCCTCCTCCTCCTCCTCCTCCTCCTCCTCCGCCCCCTCCTCCGCCCCCTCCCTCCGCCCCCTCCTCCGCCCCCCTCCTCCGCCCCTCCTCCTCCTTCTCTTCCCCCTCCTTCTCCTCCTCCTCCTCCTCCTCCCTCTCCTACCATTGGTGGTGGTGGTGGAAAATAGGCCTATCAGTGCGGGGCTCACGCCACGGGGGTCAGCGCTGACGTGGGTCGACCTGGGTTTGGGAGCCACGCGGGGCCGATTAGATTACCCTCAGGAGGGGAAAAAGCACAGACAAAACAAATCGTCGATCCCCCAGGAAATATGGAACATATGGAAAGTGAGGGGGAAGACAGAAACCCAGGAAAGATAAGAAATGATTGTGAATATGGTTCTTTGTGTCTATTTATCTGTCTGTCCCAGTACCCTTTCATACCCCTGCCCTCGACTGACCGAGTTCTCTCGCCCTCATTCGTCCAGGCCTTCCGTGCTGACCTTCCGCACTCTTGCGGCTCGTGCAGCGCGGAGTTGTCGGAGCTCCTTGAGGCTTTCCATCGTCTCAGTGCATCACCTTCCGCGCCCCCCGCGGAGGTCGGAGGGCAGGGCTGGACCTAAACGCTGTTTTGCTGGACTTCGGCTGCGCCTTGTTGTTTGTATCGGCAGGGAGTTAAAATGGAAACTAGGCAGAGCAAAACGAACAAACAAAACTATACCAAAACGAACAACAACGTCCAGGTCCAGCCCTGACGGAATGTATGGAAGGTGGATGTGGAGGTTTCGTGAGCTACTGAGCGGCCAGCCGGCTTCCGCGGTATGGCCCTGGCCTGCCCGGGCCTGTGCTGACCCAGGCTGGTGTGTCCCCGAGTCGTTTCCCCCCTCCTGTCACCACCCACCAAGCCACCCCAGCCCAACCCGAAGGCCCCAATCTGCCCTCCATTTCCAGAGGGGGGGAGGGGTCGAGGAACAATCCCAAAACACATGGAACCCGTCCCCCCCAACCCGAAATTCGGGTCTTCGGGTTGGGTTGGGGTGGTCTGGTAGGCAGTCATCCTGCACGGTGGCACAATTCGCTCTAACGGCACCCCCGTTTAGGTCTTCCCGCTGGCGCAGACGACCGCCGCCTCGCCGCCGACGCAAAAAAGTGGCCCCGAGTCGCGGCGGCCCGGGCGTCGTCGTTGGGTGGTCCTCGCGCCCGGTGTGATCGCCGCGGCCGTCTTCGCCGCGGTCGGTTTTGCTTCCTCCCGCGCCCCCCCTCTCGTCACCACCCACCAGACCACCCCAGCCCAACCCGAAGGCCTCAATTTGCCCTCCATTTCCAGTGGGGGGGGGGTCGGGGAACTTTGAAAAAACCACATGGAACCCGTACCCCCCCCAACTCGAAATTCGGGGCGAAATTCGTGTCTTAGGGTTGGGTTGGGGTGGTCTGGTAGGTAGTCATCTCCCCCGGTCGGGCCGCCAACGCTGGCACCGCGCCCCCGGCCCGCGCCGAGGTCGCCATGATCCTCCTGCGCACCCTCCATCGCGACATCGCCAAGTGCCGCTCGCGCGCGGGGTGCACAGGCCGACAGGCGGCGGTCTTCCACCCCCTCTTGCTGCTGACGCGCGTCGCGCGTCTCCTCACCCAAGTTTCTGCTCATCCCCCTCTTGCTGGAACTGCTTCTTGGGCTTCGCATCCGTGTCACCCCCTCGCAGGCCTCCTAACGCCAGTTGAGGCCTGGACTCGGCTTCCTAGTGCCGGTACCTGTGCCTGCAATCAGCCCGGATTAGTAGATCGACACTGCCAATTCAAGCGTACCCGTGTGTCCTGTGTCTAGCGACCCATGCCTCCTACATTCCTGTGGCAAGGTGGCCCTCGGAAGGGTCGTGTGTCCTCTCGCGTGTCCTGTCCAATCAAGTCCGACGGTATACTTCAGCCTTCCCCCCCCCCTCCCCCCACCCTCCTCTTTCTCGGCTGGAGCGCGGACACCCCAGGCCCCGCCCCAAAAAAGGTTTTCCGGCTAGACTCTGGAGGCGGAGCCAGCTGTGGCCGCGGGAGGCCTCCCAGGGCGACGACGACGAAAGTGCGTCGTCGTCGGCACTTTCGCCGTCGTCGTCGTCGGCGGCGTTTTCGTGGTCGTCGCTGTCGCTGTCGCTGTCGTCGTCGTCGTCGTCGCCGTCGTCTTCGTCGCCGCCGCCGCCGAGATCACCTGGGCCCAGAGACTCCCCCAGACGTGGGTCCTGGATCCCCAATCCTGAGCCGTTTGCGAGCCGCACGGGCGACGCAGAGGAACGGACCGGTCTTCGCAGACGGTGGCGCGCACGCCGCCCGAGCGAGGTCGCCGGCGTAGGTGCCCTCTCTTCCAGTGCAGCGCGCAGCGCCGGTGGCCCGCGTAAGCTGCTGCGGAAGGTCGTGGAGGACGATCAATGGAGAGGGAGCACGTTGCCAAATGATTCCCAGGTGTCTCAAGCATGCAAAAACCTGTTCGAAGCATATCAAAAACATGTTTAAATCGCGTTTAGAGCACTCTCCGACATCTTGAACACATTCGCAATTCAAGGATCGGATTGTTAGGGTGTCCATTGTCGTGGCATCCACAAGCTTCAGGTCGGCATGCCAGCTCGAGCACGACCGCTCTCCCTTCGTCGCTCACGCGGGAGTCCGGCGCGCGGTTCAGGCCTCGCGCTCCCCGCCATGGCCCCCTCGGCGCCGTGCGGTTGCCAGCACGGTTGCGCTGTGCGCGTCGAGGGCTGTGCACCCTCGCGAGGACGACAGCGACGACGACGATGACGAGGCGACGGTGATGGCCACGACGAAGATTATATCTCCGACGAGGAGCAAGATTGTGGTGACGATGAAGGCGACGACAAAGACGACGACGAGGACGGCGACTGCGACAGCGAAGACGAGGACGACGACAAGACGACGCCGAAGACGACGACGAGACGACCACAGCGACGACGAAAACGGAGCGGTCAACGATGACGGTGGCGGCGAGCGACGACTGCGGCGACGACGACGATGACAACGACAGTGACGGCGACGGCGACGACGATGTTGTCGACGACGACGATTGCGACGACGACGACGCCGACGACGACGACGACGACGATGACGACGACGACGACGTCGCCGCCGCCGCAGCCGCAGCCGACGACGACGACGACGACGACGTCGCCGCCGCCGCCGCCGCCGCAGCCGACGACGACGACGACGGCGATCGACGATCGACGACGACGATCAACGACGACGATCGACCGCCGGACCTTTCCAGGGGTGCGGTCTGACCAGGATTTCGACGCGAATGCGCCCGTGGCGGCGAGAGGCCCCGCTGGCACCCCAGACGGCTGAAGAGCACCCTCACCTGAAATTAAGTCGGGCCTGCCCCTCTACCGGGGGAATATTCAAAAATAGTCAAAGCATTGGTCCGGGGACGATTTTGTTGCCCATTCTTGAGCATTTTGGCAATCTTTGGGGGGTATGTTTGATTTTTCGTCCAAGATTCCCCTGTAGACCCGAAATTATTTTGGCAATGATGGCAATATTTTCGGGGACACGCCCGACCTAGACCCAAAATCCTCGAGCCTCGACCGTCGGGCCCTCGAGCCTCTCGAGCCTCTCGGCCCTCGGTCCCCCGAACCTCGGGGACCCCCGAGACGGGCGGAGGACGCCCCAGAACCCCTCGATCCTCGAGCCTCAGACGGCCCTCGATCTTGGGTCCTCGACCCTCGAGCCTCCGACCCTCGATTCTCGAGCCTCAGACCCTCGCCCTCGATTTCTCGAGCCTCAGGCCCTCGATTTTGGATCCTCGCCCCTCCAGCCTCGCTCCTCGACCCTCCAGCCTCGCTCCTCGACCCTCCAGCCTCGAGCCTCGACCCTCCAGCCTCGAGCCTCGACCCTCCAGCCTCGAGGACTCGACCCTCCAGCCTCGAGGACTCGACCCTCCGGCCTCGAGCCTCGACCCCTCGGCCTCTGAGCCTCGAACCCTTGGATCCTCCAGCCTCGACCCTCGGCCGCCGGATCCTCGATCCTCCGTGGGGTGGGGTGGGGGCGTTCTCCTCCGCCCTCTCCGCTCTTCCTCCCTCTCCCCATCCCGCCCTCCATCTCCCTCTCCTCCTCGTCGTCGTCGTCGTCCTCCCCGTCCTGCTCCTCCTGCTCCTGCTTCTCCTCCTCCTCCTCCTCCTCCTGCTCCTGCTTCTCCTCCTGCTCCTCGTTCGGCCCGCCCGCTCGTCACAGACTTGTACGCGTCGGCCTCGAGACCTCGAGACCTCCTCCTGCTCTTCCTCCTCCTCCTCCTCCTCCTCCTCCTCCTCCTCCTCCTCCTCCTCCTCCTCCTCCTCCTCCTCCTCCTCCTCCTCCTCCTCCTCCTCCCCCTCCTCCGCCTCGGGGGAGGGCCGGCCGCCAGGTACAACGAGCTCGCCAGCGCGGAGGAGGCGGCGGAGGAGACAGGCGCGCCCCCCCCCCCTCGTGGGCGGGGTCCGGTCGGGGGGGGCCGCTCGGCGGGGGTCGCGGCGGCACGGGGCGGGGCCGTGGCGGGGCCCAGCCCGACTCCACCGATTCCGCTCGACTCGATCTCGACGGCTTACGATTCCGATTCCGATGCCGATTCGACTCGGGATTTCTCCGACTCGGGTCGACTCGGTCTCGATGGCTTCCGATTCCGATGCCGGTTCTGACTCGGGATGCCGATGTGGGTCCCAATGTGTTTGTGTGTGTGTGTGTGTTTCCAGATTTCCGCCGATCCGATTCTCATGGTGATGGGTGCACTTAAATTGCTGAAGCGGTGGTGCTTCGTGACACTCTGCTCACCCAGGAGTGGCTGCGTGTGCCAAGCGCTCAGGGCCAGGACGCCTGCGGACGTGCCGACTTGGCGGCCGACGTCCGCCGATCCGATTCTTTCCCGTCGCGGATCCCACTCGGCGATTCAGTCCTGGGATCTCCTGCCCTCGGCTGCTGTTGACAGCATGGTGGGCGTTTCGTATGTCGCTTGGTTTTGTGTGTTTGCCTGTGTTTTTTTGTGCTTCTCCGTGTTGTTCAACTCTTCGGTGCTCGGCCGACCCGATCGGAAAACGAAGCAGCAGTCCAGCACGCAGCGAACCAGGCGGCAGGGCATACCGGAGCCGAGCCGAAGACGGCGCGAGCGAGAGTCCCAAAACGGAGAACACAAACAAGGGGTCAAACACTGAGGTCCGACGAAGGCATCTATACACCACCACCGTGCCAGGCCAGGGCCATCCTGGGCCGCAGGATGGTGTATAGGCCCTCCTGGCTCGGCCAGGAGGGCGCATACACTATCCTAGGGCCCAGGATGGCCCTGGCCTGGCACGGTGGTGGTGTATAGATGCTTTCTGCATATGAGGACGCAAAAGTGCCGATCTTGAAAGCGAAGACGGAGCACCATGACAGTGGAGACCCATGCCAACCAAGAAGCACCCTGCTTGCCTCCAGGGTGCCCTGGATTTCTTGGGTTTCGATGGCTTTGCGACGGACAGCGCGACGCTCCCACACCAAAACTCACGGGAGGTCCTGGGGTCTCAGGGTTGAGTTTCTTGTGGAAGATTTCTTGTGGACTGGCCTCCACTGTAAGCTGCCATGGTGCCCATCGGCCGTTGAAGGTAGGATGTTTTGAGATCCCAGGTGCCAAGCTATAGGGGAACGAACAACCATAGAAACATCACAAACTCTGAGGTCCGCACGGATCTCTCGGAATCGCGCTGGGGCCCCCTTGACGGCGCCCCCGGCGCCGCCCCTGGCGCGCTCCGCGCGCCAGGGAGGGGGGTCCAGAGCCGACCCGAGAATGTCCCTCTGCAGGGGTGACTGTTCAAAAATAGTCAAACAGTAGTCGGGGGACTATTTTGTTGTTAATATCTGGGCCAATCTTTTGCGTATTTTTGTTGGGCATTCTTGATTTTGGTGCAAAAATTTCCTCTGTACGGGGACACGCCCGACTCAACTGTACGTAGATGAGCGCCTTCTGCGCAGGAGGCGCGCCGCGGGCCGCGGGACTCCTCGGGGGCACCGGGGGTGGGGGGCCCCGCGGAGGTGGCGCCCCGCCTCGGCGCCGCCGCCGTCGTCTGCGGCGGCGCCGTCGGCGCTTCAGCGGCGTTTCGGCGCCGTCGGCGTGATCGCCGTCGGCGTGCCTCGTCCTCGTCCTCCGCCGCCTCCCGCCCCTCCCTCCGTCCCTCCTCCCTCCTCCTCCTCCTCCTCCTCCTCCTCCTCCTCCTCCTCCTCCTCCTCCTCCTCCCCCTCCTCCTCCCTCTTCCTCATTCCTCCTCCCCCAGCTGCGCTCCTCCTCCTCCTCCTCCTCCTGCCCCCACCTCCAGTGTCCACATCGATCCGACCGATCCGGTTCGATGTCGGCCCTGGCCGCCTCCGACCCGACCGATCTGGTTCGATAGCAGCCCTGGCCGTCTCGAGCAGGTTCGATTCCGATGTTTCGGCGATCCGATGCGGCCCGTGGCTCGCGTGGCGACGTTGTGCATCTTGGCGCAGCCGATCCGATTCGATGGCGACTCTGTGCCGATGCAGGCCGATTGGACGCATATCCCGATTCGCGATGCAAAGCTGACCGATCCTGCCACCGTCATCCGATTCCAGGGGAGGCAGATCAGATGGTGCTTCCCGACGGCGACACCGGCAAGGGAGCAGGAAACAGTGGAATCGGGGGCGGCAAAGAGAGGGGTGATGACCAGGGGGGATGGATATGATGGCGGGGGTCATGATATCTCTCCAGATTTCATGGCGCCTCGTCTTATTTCAATCCGTCCCCAGGCCCCCCTTGGGCCGCGCACATGCCGCCGGTCATGATTTGTGCCCCCCCTCTTGGGCGCCCCCCTCTTGGCCGCCCCCGATGAATGGGGAAGGGGATGAGGAGCGGGCGGAGGGAAGATGGGGACGAGGTCGAGGACAACGCTGGGGGGGTGGAAGAGGGCATGAGGGGCCGCAGCCACTTTGGCCCAGGCGTGTACTCTGACCCCTGCACTTTCATTCTGACATCCACCGCCAGTCGGCGGCGACGAAAGGGGGGGAGAAGCGAGAAGGGGCGCGTCTTCTCAGAAGGCTGGCAAGGCCCCCGGTCCTCTCAAAAGTCTTCTGAGCCTTTTCCGAAGACGCAGAAGTATCTTCTCAGAAGGCGGGGGGCCGCCTGAGAAGTCCCTCCGTCTTCTGAGAAGGCCTTCTCCTTCTCATTTCGACTGCACGTAAGAGTGGCCCTTCGCCGGGAGTGACCTTTGGTGCGGGCCCACTGGGGCCCCCCCATCGCCGAACGCGATGCGATAGTAGCGTCTGCCGTGCTCGCGTGTTTGTCCCCCCCGCGGCCGCCGAAAAGCCGCGCACCAAAGATCACTCTTCCCGAGGGTCACTCTTGCGTGTATCACCGAGCGCGTCCCACGACTCGCAAAGTGCCTACTCGCCAAAGTCCGCAAACAGTTGCCTGCCTCGGTGTAAAATACATCGCAGCTCCCCCGCGGCGGACCCGGGCCGTACCGAGTACTTCCTTTGCGAGTCGTGGAACGCGCTTGCCTAGTGTACAGGGTTTCGCTTGAATACCTTACTTTCCAACAGGGGCTCGGTCGTTCCTCTGGTCTGCATGCAGTCCGCCACCTCTTTGGCGGCGAGCCCTCCCGGTGTTCCTTCGGACTTCCTGGATCCACTTGGGGACAGAAGGGGCCCCGTTCCTTCTTTATCGTTCCTCGGGTCAGGCCCGATCCCGTACAGTGTCGTTTTTTATACATGCTCCGCGTGCGGATCATGTATGAAAAATGCAGGGTTTCGTATTAACAACAACGATGAGTTCATGCAAAACCCCATGTATGAACAACTTCCCCGTCGCCGATCCCTTCCGCCCCTCCCGGTGTTCCTTCGGACTTCCTGGATCTATTTGGGGAAAGAAGGGGCTCCGTTCCTTCTTTATCGCTCCTGGATCTACCTGAAAAGAAGGGGCCCCGTTCCTTCTTTATCCTTCCTCGGGTCAGGCCCGATCCCGTCGCCGATCCCTTCCGCCCCCTCCCTCGCCGCCGAGCCGCAGGGCCGACAGCGCCCACTGCCCGCTGCACAGCCGCGCCGCGCCGCCCGCCCCCCCTTGGCATATAGGGCCTCGGGGCGCGGGGGCGGCGCGGCGGGTGCGGGCGCCCGCCCGGCCCTCTCTCCTATCAGGAGGGGAGAAAAAAACACAGACACAATGACTCGTCGATTCCCAAGGAAAATCTAGGAACACATGGGAAACTAGGGGGGGAAGACAAACACTCCGAAAATATGGGGAACCTTTTTATTTGTGTGTATTTATTTGCGTGTCCCAGGGCCCCTTCATCCTAGGAGGGGCGGGCGCGCGCGCCCGCTGCCGAGGCCCGCCGCTCCCCCGGAGGCCCTCTCGGGCGGGGCTGCGGGCCCAGACCTGCTCGCGCGTCCCCAGAGCGCCAACGCATCGAAGAAAATCAAGGCGGAGGTCTTTCTCAAATTTCGGCCCCCAGGGGACATCGCCGGGCCTCGGGACCGTCAAAAGACGACTCGGGATGAAAAACGGGTCCTGGGGAATGGGTCGAGACTTCTGGGGATCCCGTATCGAAACAATCACGGCATCGGACCTCTGGGTCTTGTGATCGTTTTCTTATACATTGGGTTGCCGATCGGCGCGGGCCCTCGCACCCCCTTCCCTCCTCCATTCCATGGAGTAGGTCTTTGCTGTTTCGTGGCGCCTGTTTCAAGCAGGTGGGGTCTCCCCCACAGGACGCACTGTTGCAAACAGTCGCACCAAGCAGAGGTCTGGAGCCAGGCCCCCTCCCCTCCCCCCCTTCCGCCCAATGTCGAAACGCCGAATGAGAAAAACGTTTGTCTTCAGTAGAGGCAGGACGGGGCGTTTGGGACCATTTTCGGCCCCCGTGAAAAGCCAGCCCGTCGACAGGGAAGGGTCTGCCGGGGACCCCGTGCTGAAGAGAAAAGTCAGGACGAGACGTTTTTGGTCTGATCTTCCAACCTACTGTAGCCTTGCCCCCCAGAACGAGCTTCGAGCACCAAGACAGTACTTACCGAGACTGGACGATCTTTACGTGTCGGGCCCTCGGAGGCGATGTTTGTTCAGCATTTTGCCAGCGTGTCGGGCAGACACTGTTTTGATACCTTTCGGGGTGCTCGGCATGATTTCTGGGATGTGGTCCTCAAGCACGATGGCAACAACATAACTTACCGTTTTGGGTCATCTTCGGCCCCATAGGCGGCCCCCGCCCGTCCTCGGGGCCGTCAAAACACGACTCGGGGTGAACAGCCAGCCTCGGGGACGGACGGGGTCGGGTCTGCTGGGGACCCTGTGCTGAAGATACGAGGGCATCGCATGTCTCGGATTGAAGCGTGCTGCCAAATACTTTCCAGATGTCTAAGAATGTTTCAAACATGATTTAAACATGTAAAAACATGTTTGAAACATTTCTAGAACATGTTTTACACATGTGAAACACATGTTGAATTCAAGGATCGGATTGTTAGAGTGTCCACTGTCATGACATCCACAAGCGTGGATGCAGACGCCTCCTGGCGGTGCAGGATAGTCCACGACTCTTTTGCTTTTATACGTGTGCGCTCCATGCCGCGGCCGGCGTCCCTCCTGGCGCTGCTGGTGCTCCCCCTCGCGGCCACGGTGGCGCTCGAGGCCAGGAGCGGCCTGGAGCTGCAGCGGAGGTCGCAGCCCAAGGCCTGCGGGGACGCCGACCCTCCACGGCACCCGTCCTGGCCAGGCCGGCACCGCGCCCAGAATCGGCGGAGGCGCACTCCGGGCCTGGCCCCAGGCCCAGAGAGCCAACGCACTGAAAAAATCAAGACGAGGAGGCCCGCCCGCCCGCTCCCCCGGAGGCCCTCGGGCGGGGCTGCGGGCCCAGACCTGCTCGCGTCCCCAGAGAGCCAACGCATCGAAGAAATCAGGGCGGAGGTCTTTCTCAAATTTCGGCCCCCACGGGCTCTCGCCAGGCCTCGGGACCGTCAAGAAACGACTCAGGATGAAGTGGTCCTGGGGAATGGGTCGAGACTTCGGGGATCCCGTATTGAAAAAAACACGGCATCGGATTTCTGGGGGGAGGCGCACACGCCGACGCAGGGTCCAGGGCTGGCCCTGCCAGTCGAAGGAGAAAAGCCCCATGAGCATGAACTCGTGGTGCTCCGCGAGGCTTTCTTGTAGCTGCGCCGGGGCCTCCCCTGGGCGGCGCCTCCGTCGCCGCCCCTGGCGCGCTTCCGCGCGCCAGGCTGGGGGTCCAGCGCAGAGCGAAGAAGTCCGCGCGGAGCGCCAAAAGTTGACGTTTGTGCCGCTTTTTTTCTCTCCTTCCGCTCTATAGCCAGGGCCGGTGCAGGGGGACGGTCGGAGTTCCCCCGGCAAGGAGAAGGAGAAGGGCGCACACAAGCTCGAGGCGCACGGGAAGGCGCAGCACAAGCCGCTGCACGACGAGGCGCACGAGAAGTGACGAACGAACAACGCACACCCATACCCATAGGGGGGTCGTATGGAGGAGGACTGGCTAGGTGCGGATTGTCGGACCCTGGGGAACGCTCCCGTTCGAGCGGGGACCCCCGTTCGACAACACGCACCCATAGCCCTCTCCGACCCCCCTATGGGTATGGGTGTTTGTTGTTGTTTCGTCAAGAAGGCCGGGCACAAGGCGGCGGCGCACGGCAAGGCGCACGAGAAGGCCGGGCACAAGGCGGCGGCGCACGGCAAAGACCACGACAAGTCTGGGCACAAGGTGGCGGCGCACAAGGCTGCGGCGCACGACAAGGCTGGGCACAAGGCCGCGGCGCACGACAAGGCTGGGCACAAGGCCGTCGTGCACGGCAAGGCGCACCACGAGTCCGCGAAGCACGAGAAGGCGCAGCACAAAGCCGCGCTCCACGGCAAGGCGGAGCACAAGGTCGCGCTACATGGCAAGACACAGCACAAATCCGTGGCCGCTCACGCCAAGCTGAAGCACGGTTCTGCGCTTCACCAGAAGGCAGGGCACAAGTCCGCGCTGCACGAGAAGGCAGGGAAGGCCGGTGCCAAGGACAAGAAGAAGAAGGCGGGGAAGGCCAAGGACGAGGACGAGGAAGCCGAGACCAAGACCACGAAGAAGGCCAAGAAGGCCGCGGCCAAGGACGAGAACGCGGACGAGGCAGAGCCGGTCGAGGAGGTGGTTGAAGACGATGGCACGGACAAGGAGTCCCCAGCGAAGCTCACGAAGGGTAAGGCCGCGGCAGTGGACGACAGCTCCATCTGCGCTGCTCCCGTGAACGGGAGCAAGTGCTTCAACTCCGTGACCTGGCTCAAGCGGGAGGGCTTCAGGCTGCACCCCGAGTGGTACCCGGCGTACAGCAGCCAGTCCACCTTCCAGGATCGGGGAACGCTGCGTCTGCGCTCGAAGAAGAAAGAACGCATAAACATACACTTGAGGCGCTCAGCGTGGATTTCCTACATCGGCGCGTGGGCCCCCCCGGGCGGCGCCGGAGGCGCCGCCCCCGGCGCGCTCCGCGCGCCAGGGAGGGGGGTCCAGCGCAGATCCAAGAAATCCGCGCGGAGCGCCAAAAGTTTCTGTCCCAGAGCGCGTTCCATTACTCGCAAAGTGCCTACTCGCAAACGTCCGCAAAACCATACGTCTGGCTTTGTGTAGTGTATCGTGCATTCCCTGCGGCGGATCAAGGCCATGTGCGACTCGCGACTTTGCGAGTGGTGGAACGCGCTTGTCTATTATGCGTGTGTTTTGTTCTGCTTCTATGCACCGATCCCGGCCCAGCCAATCCTCGGGCCAGCGTGTGACTGGTCTGGATCGGTGCCGGTGTAGCTCAGAGGCGGAAGAGGTGCCCATGCCTCTACCCTTCCGTCGTTCTCCCCTATTTGGGCCTCCTGGGAGGCCGTCGTCGCCACTGCTGGATTCGCCTCGAAATCGTGGTCAGAACGCACCCCGGGAGAGGTCCGGGGAGCAGCGGTATCGGTACTTTGTGGGTTCCCCAGTAGTTGGCGCCCTCCTTCAGGAGGTTCAGGCGATGCTGTTCAGCCTCGGCAAGTCGGAGTGCCCGAAGCCATGCGGTCAGGAGCGGAACAGACGACGACAAGCGCATAAACTTCGGAGGTCCTCGCAGATTTCTAGGGTCGGCGCTGGACCCTCCTCCCCACACCCCTTCCCCAGTGTGCGGAGCACGCCGGGGTTGGGGAAGGGGGGTCATGCTCGGAGGCGACGATAGGGGCGAATAGCCCAGGGGGGAGAACTATATGTATTCAGGGGCGCTGATGACTCATGTCTTCGGCGAGACTCCCTTGCGAATGCGTAACATGCTTGCCCCTTGGCTATTCGCTCCTACGGTCATTCCGCATTGTAACGATGAGCGGTTTTCCACTGTGATTCTTGCATGCTTCCCTCTCGGCCCATCCTTGACCGCTTTCGCTGGCCGCGCCCCCCTCTCGCAAAGTGTCGACATGGCCTTCCAAGGCCATTGCGTCCTCATCGTGCTTCCTTGTCATACAATAGAGACCCATGCCAAGAAACACCATGCTTGCCTCCAGGGTGCCCTGGTTTTCTTGGGTTCCGATGGTTTTGAGATGGAACGCGTGACGTTCCCACACTAACAATCTACGGACGTCCTGGGGTCTCAGGGTTGGGTTTCTTGTGGAAGGTTCCTTGTGGTCGGGCCCCACTGGACGGGTCGACTCTACCGTCGCCATCGACATGCGCCGATCCAGAAAGCCGCCGCGGGCCGCCGAAGGCTTGTATGTTTTATTATGTGGTCTTTGCTGATCCCAGCCTCTTTCCCTGGAGGCCTCGATCGGAGGACGCGTAATGGAGGCCTCGATCGGAGGATGCGGGAGCGCGATTCCTACAGAGGGGGCCCATGCCAAGAAACACCTTGCTTGCCTCCAGGGTGCCCTGGGTTTCTTGGGTTTCGATGGTATTGCGATTGAAGGCGTGACTTTCCCACACCAAAAATCCATGGACGTCCTGGGGTCTCAGTTTTGGGGTTCTTGTGGAAGGTTTCTTGTGGTCGGGCCCCTACTGTACACTGTGAGGGAGTCGCGCGATTTTGAAATCACTTGTTCGGAAGTATCAGGCGGGAGCCGTTGCTGCTGTAGCTCGGGGGCTAGAGGGGGTCCATCTGAGCCGCAAGACGTTCCGGGAGGAGCATTTTCATTGCAACACGCAGTGGGCACGGGGGGGACCAGCAGCATTTCTTCTATAGAAGTGCCAAAGTTCAAAATATTCGGACCGCGGATCCCCGCTTCAGCCACGCACCCTGGGACAGTGAATGACCGTTCGGCCCCCATCACTCTGTTATTGTTGCCCTTCGATCGGCGTCCCCCCAACATACATATACTCTGTGTTCGTCGCCCCCCCAAGGGGCGACGCGCGCACCGAGACATCTTACAGTATATGTGTCGTGGCAGGCGCGTTCTGGCCACACCGCTCGGGAAACGATCTACTACAAGATGGGTATGCAAGGTGTTCGGGTCGGACGCGCGCCTCCAGGGCGGACGTATCGTATTAGCATGTCCCTGTGCGTCACATTCGAGCACCAAGAATATACCAAACTTATAGTTTTTTGCACGTGTCGGGCCCTTGGAGACACTCGCCCGAGTTGGTGTCGACACTGTTTCGACACGTCTCCGAGCGCTCGAAGTTATTTCTGGGACGCGGTCCTTCAGTTCGACGGGAGCCACATAATGCTCCTGCTGTTCTGGTTGCCATCCGAAGGAGTCCACCACCTCCGCCGCCCCCGCCGCCCCCGCCGACCCCGACTCCGAGGAGGAGGACATCGGTGGCACGCCGAGGCCCGCGGCTGGCTCCACCGTCCACTACGACGAGGAGTCGCAGGACGAGCCCGCGGAGCCCGGCGCGGCGCGCGCGCGCGCGAAGCTGGGCGGGGCGACGTGTAAGTCGGGCCTGTCCCCCTCCCACAGGGGGAATCGTCAGACATAGCCAGCACGCAGCCAGGGGACGACGTTTGATGATTATCTTCCCACCGTCCTGCGGTGTTGGGTCCTCGTTTTGAAAAGACGGTCCCCGCGCTCCTCTTCTCCTCTTCTCCTCCTCTCCTCCTCCTCCTCCCCCTCCCCCCCTCCCTCCTACGTCTTCCATGCGGTTCACCCACCCAGTGGCACCGCCCGCATGCGTCCGCCACCACCCAGCACAGCCCTTGCTCCCTGCGTCCGCCACCACCCAGTACAGCCCTTGCTCCCTGCGTTTCACCCACGCAGTACAGCGCTTCGTGGCCCCATAGGGGCTCCACCGAAGGTCCCACTGGCACCGCCCGCGTGCGTCCGCCACCACCCAGCACAGCCCTTGCCCCCTGCGCTTCACCCACCCAGTACAACGTTTCGTGGCCCCACAGGGGGCTCCACCGAAGGTCCCAGTGGCACCGCCCGAGTGCGTCCGCCACCACCCAGCACAGCCTTTGCTCCCTGCGCTTCGCCCACCCAGTACAGCGTTTCGTGGCCACATAGGAGGCTTTACCGAAGGTCCCAGTGGCACCGCCCGCATGCGTCCGCCACCATCCAGCACAGCCATTGCTCATTTCGTTCCACCCACCCAGTACAGCGTATCGTGGCCCCATAGGGGGCTCCACCGAAGGTCCCAGTGGCATCGCCCGCATGCGTCCGCCACCACCCAGCACAGCCCTTGCTCCCTGCGTTCCACTCACCTGGTACAGCGCTTCGTCGCCACATAGGGGGCGCCACCGAACAACATTTTCACACTTGCGGCATTCACAATTGCATATGGTTGGGTCTTTCGCCAAGGTAATTTTGATATGTTTGGGCAATGTGTCCCCGACCATCCTATGATGTTGGGTCCTCGCTTTGAAAAAAAACGGTCTCCGCGTTCCTCTTCTCTTCTCCTCTCCTCCTCCTCCCCCATCCTCCCCTCCCTCCTCCTTCCATGCGTTTCATCCACCCAGCACAGCGTTTCGTGGTCCCGTGGGGAGTTCCACCGAAGGTCCCAGTGGCAACGCCCGCATACGCCCGCCACCACCCAGCACAGCCCTTCCTTGCTCCCTGCGTTTCAGCCACTCAGTACAGCGCTTCGTGGCCCCATAGGGAGCTCCACCGAAGGTCCCAGTGGCACCGCCTGCATGCGTCCGCCACCTCCCAGCCCAGCCCTTGCTCGTTGCGTTTCACCCACCCAGTACATCGCTTCGTGGCCCCATAGGGAGCTCCACCGAAGGTTCCAGTGGCACCGCCCGCATGCGCCCGCCACCACTCAGCCCAGCCTTTGGTCCCTGCGCTTCAACCACTCAGTACAGCGCTGTGTGGACCCATAGGGAGCTCCACCGAAAGTCCCAGTGGCACCGCCCGCATGCGTCCGCCACCTCCTTGCGTTTCACCCACCCAGTACAGCGCACCGTGGCCCCATAGGGGGCTCCACCGAAGGTCCCAGTGGCATCGCCCGCATGCGTCCACCACCACCCAGCACAGCCATTTCCCCTTGCGTTTTGCCCACCCAACACAGCGCTTCGTGGCCCCCAAAGGAGCTCCACCGAAGGTCCCAGTGGCACCGCCCACATGCGTCCGCCACCACCCAGTACAGCCATTGCTCCTTGCGTTTCGCCCACGCAGTACAGCGCTTCGTGGCCCCATAATGGTGGGCCCACCGAATGTCCCAATGGCACAGCCCGCATGCGTCCGCCACCATCCAGCACAGCCCTTGCCCCCTGCGCTTCACCCACCCAGTACAGCGTTTCGTGGCCCCATAGGGAGCTCCACCGAAGGTCCCAGTGGCATCGCCCGCGTGCGCTCGCCACCGCCCAACACGGCCCTTGCTCCCTGCTGTTCACCCACCCAATACAGCGTATCGTGTCCCCACTGGCACCGCTTGCATGCGGCACCGCCTGCATGCGTCCGCCACCACCCAACACGGTTTTTTGTTCCCTGCGTTTCACCCACCGTTTGCAGCGCTTCGTGTCCAATCGGGAGCACGAGTGCGGTATTCACGCCCGGCAGATTTGAGTATTTCCAAACCATCTTGTGGTTGTGGGCCCTCGTTTTGAAGAGACGGTCCCCGCGTTCCGTTCTTTTTCCTTTCCTTTTCTTCCCCCTCCTCCTTCCCCCCTCCTTCCCCCATGCCTTTTCACCCACCCAGCACCGCGCTTCGTGGTCCCATAGGGAGTTCCACCGAACCCCCCACTGGGACCGCCCGCATGCGCCCCCCACGCCCATTTTGGCATTGTCACCCACCACGGACAACGCTTCGGGGCCACACATGGAACCCCACCGAAGCCCCCAGTTGGACCGTCCGCATGCGTCCCCCGCACCCGATTTGGCATATTCACCCACCCGGTACAACGTTTCGTGGTCCAATAGGGAGCTCCACCGAAACCCACAGTGGGACCGCCCGCATGCGTCCCCCACACCCAGTTTGGCACTGTCACCCACCCAGCACCGCGCTTCGTGGCCCAAAAAGGAACCCCACCGAAACCCCCAGTGGGACCGCCCGCATGCATCCCCACACACAATTTGGCATGGCCACCCCCCCAGTACAGCGCTTCGTGGCCCCATAGGTAGCCTCACCGAAACCCCCAGTGGGATCGCCCGCACGCGCCCCCCGCATCCAATTTGGCACTTTCACCCACCCAGTACACCGCTTCGTGGCCCAATAGGGAACCCTTCCGAAGCCTTCAGTGGGACCGCCCGCATGCGCCCCCCACGCCCATTTTGGCATTGTCACCCACCACGGACAACGCTTCGGGGCCACACATGGAGCCCCACCGAAGCCCCCAGTTGGACCATCCGCATGCGTCCCCCGCACCCGATTCGGCATTGCCACCCACGTACTACAGCGCTCCGTGGCCCCAAAGGGAGCTCCGCCGAAACCCCCACTGGGACCGCCTGCGTGCGTCCTCCACACCCAATTTGGCAGTTTCACCCACCCAGTACAACGCTTCGTGGTCCTATCAGGAGCTTCACCGAAACCCCCAGCGGGACCGCCCGCATGCGTCCCCCACACACAATTTGGCATTTTCGCCGACCCAGTACAGCGCTTCGGGGTTCCAAAGGGAGCCCCACCGACGCCCCCAGTGGGGCCGCCCGCATGCGCCCCCCCCACACCCAGTTTGGCATTTTCATGTACCTTTTACAACGCTTCGCGGCATGGTGAGTTCCGCCGAGGCCCCTTGGGACCGCCCGCGTGCGTCCCACACGCCGAATGTGGTATTTTCACCTACCCCGCGCGGCGCTCCGTGGTTTCATCGGGAGCTTCACCGACGGCCCCAGTGCTACCGCCCGCAGGCGTTCCCCCCCGCCCAGCGCGGCGATTCGTGGCCCCATAGGGAGCTCCACCGAAAAAATGTTCACAATTGCGGTACCCACAACTCCATATAGTTGGGTCCTCCGCCAGGATAATTATTATTTTTCGCCCCAAATCCCCCTGTAGGGGACATGCACGACCCAAGGGCAGGGCGACGTCGCCGCTGCACGACGACGACGACGACCACCGACGACGACGACGACGACCACCGACGACGACGAGGACGGCGACGGCGACGGCGACGCCGCCGCCGCCGCCCGCCGCCCGCCGCCCGCACCCAGCGACCCTCCGAGGAGGCCCTCTTGGCGGCCTCCGAGGGCGCGGGCCTCTCCGCCCGAGAGGGCCTCCCACCCGCCCTGCAGCACGGCCCGCGTCCTTCCCCAGGGAGGCGGGCCCCCCAGGACTTGCCGCTGGTGGTGGCGACGGCGACGGCGCTGGCGCCGTTTTCGTCCTCGTCCTCGTCCTCGTCCTCGTCCTCGTCCTCGTCCTCGTCCTCGTCCTCGTCGTCTGCGTTTGCGTCTGCGTCTGCATCCGAGTCTGCGTCGTCGCTGTCGCCGTCGGTGGCGCCGTTGCCGTCGACGCCGTCGCCGTCGCCATCACCCTTCCCGGGAAGGCCGACCACGCTAGCTTGACCAGCCTCCGATGACGGCCACGGCGGCGACGGCGGCGACGGCGACGCGGACCGCCGAGGAGAAGCAGTCGGAGGTGCCCGTGCCGTTTAAGCCAGACGTGGTCGCGGAGGAGGAAATCAGGGCTCAAGAGACGGGCGTCAATGCAAACAGTGGCCAGTCAGAGCGCCAGAGATTGCAGGATCCTGCACGGCCAGGGGTACTCTGGCCCGTGCTCGCGTGCAGGATCCTGCAGGATCCTGTTGGATCTTGCAGTTTCCTGCAGAGCTCGACTGACTCGGGTCTGGATTGGCCCAGGGCAGTGCACCCCCGAGGAAACACCGGCGCCCGCGCCAGAGGCCGCGGCGTCCGAGAGCGCAGCGGCGGCCGCCAGCGCCGCGACGACGCCCGAGCCGGAGCCGTCTGGGCCGCCGAGGACCCGTGGGGAAGCCAAATGGCCTCGGCCGGCTACGCGCACCTCAGGGGCAACGATCGGGGAGGATTGGCTCAGGGGAGACGGGTTCCGGGCGGCGAGGGGAGGTTTGGTGAGGCTTCGTGGCTTCGCGGCGGTGTCTCCTGGCTTCTCGGGGCGGTCTCCGGCAGCTGCGCCGCGCCGAGAGCGTTTTTTGGGGGGGCGGCCCGGGTCCCGAGCGGCCGCCGGAGGCCCGAGAGTTCTGGCTGGAGAGCCACCGGGGGCAGGAGGGGAAAAAACACACAGACACAATTAATCGTCGATTCCCCTGAAAATATGGGAAAATATGGGAAGTGGGTGGGAAGACAAAAATCCAAGAAAATATGGAAAAATATGGGGAATACTTTTATTTGTGTGTATTTATTTGTGTGTCCCAGGGCCCCTTCACAGGGACAGGCTCGGGGGGGGAACGTGTCGACCCCCGGTCGCCCACTGATCGCCGACCCGGTCAGAGAGCCCCACCCCGCCCGGGAGCGCGTGGGGAGTCGCCACCGAGGGCACATCGCCGATCGACCGGCGACGTTTCGCCGATTCCGGGTCGAGGAGGAGGAGGAGGAGGAGGAGGAGGAGGAGGAGGAGGAGGAGGAGGAGGAGGAGGAGGAGGAGGGGGAGGTGGAGGAGGAGGAGGAGGGGGAGGAGGAGGAGGAGGAGGAGGAGGAGGAGGAGGAGGAGGAGGAGGAGGAGGAGGAGGAGGAGGAGGAGAGGCCGGGGAGTGGTCTTGGGCGGCGCGATGGCGGCGCCTCGAGGCGGAGGTGCGGGGGCCGCTCTGCTGGGGGGCACGGCCCGGCGCACCTCGAAAGTTGGGGATTCATCTTTCACGGGGGGAAACACGCACACGCGCGCGCACGCACACGCGCACGCGCACGCGCACGCACACGCACACGCACACGCACACGCACACACACATACACACACACACACGCACACAGACACACTCTCACACACTCACGCGCACACACACGCACACGCACACACAACACACAACACATAACACAACACACACATACACGCGCACACACAACACACAACACACAACACAAAACACGCAACACACAACACACAATATACAGCACACAACACACCACACACACAACATTCACACACACACGCGCACACACTCACACGCACACACACAACACACACACACACACACACGCACACGCACACGCACACGCACACGCACACGCACACGCACATACACACGCACACGCACACGCACACACACACACATACCTACACACACAGACGCAACCAATTGTCGACCCCCAGGAGAATATGGGAGCATGTGGGAAGTGGGGGGGAAGACGAAAGTCCAGAAGGTATAGGAAAGTGTGGAGGAGTCCTGGGATGTGTGTGTGTATTTATTTGTGTGCCCCTGGGCCCCTTCGATCTCGAGCGAAGAGGGCGCTCTGCGGGCCCGCGCCGCCTCGAGGCGGCGACCCTCCCAAGCGCGGGCGGACCAGGTCGAACGCCGCCAGAGGCCCGGGATGGGCGGACATCGAGCGCTCTGCGCAATCGGGGAGCCGCGAGCATTCCAAGGTGGTTCGCACGGTAATTCTCTGGCAGGATACCGGTCTGGCTTCCCACCTGCGGCTCCGGCCTGTGTTCTTTGGTTGCCCACCTGTGGCCGCCTCTCTTCCTAATTTGTGTTTGCATGTGCATTCCGCGCGTTCTCGCGCCAATTATCTGTCGCTGTGCCCCAGCCTCGGTCATACCGCCCTCTGGACTTCTTCTTGCGGGCCGCGAATCAAAAAAAAAGGTACCCCAAGGTGGAAGTCCATGCCAAGAACCCCCCTGCTTGCCTCCAGGGTGCCCAGTATTGCTTGGGGTTCGATGGTTCTGCCATGGAGAGCGCGACGCTCCCACACCGAAAATCCATGCCAAGAGCCCTCCTTGCTTGCCTCCAGGGTGCCCAGTAGTTGTTGGGGTCCGATGGTTCTGCCATGGAGAGCGCGACGCTCCCACACCGAACATCCATGGACGTCCTGGGGTCTCAGGGTTGGGTTTCTCGTAGAAGGTGTCTTGCGGACTGGCCTCCGCTGTATTCAAGGTGGAACGATCCGTGCGGCGTCAGAAGCCCAGGCCGACGCCGCCGGCCCGCAACCCTGCGGTACCACCCTCTGGAGCAGACGTGGTTTGTCTTCGAGTCGGGGTTCACCTCGGGGACGCCCACGGGGCCAGGTGAGCAGAACAACGGGGTCGCATGCACCGTCATTGGCGCGTAATCACAGGGAGGAAACACCACCCGGACCGGACAATTAGCGTTTGCTAAACGGCCCTGGGCGTTTGCGAAACAGCCCTGCCGTGTTTGATTCCCTCTTTGGGTGCGTTTACGAAACGGCCTCGTTCTTCGGGGTGCTTATATTGTGGGGGGGGGGGGGGATTTTTTCAGGAGAGGAAAAAACACACAGACACAATGAATCCTCGATTCCCAAGAAAATATGGGAAACTATGGGAATTGGGCGGGGAGACGAAAACCCACAAAATATATGAAAATATGGGGAATCATTTTATTTGTGTGTATTTATCTGTGTGTCTTTGGGCCCCTTGATTCTTGCCCTCTGCAAGCGCCCTCCTCCCAAGTGCAGCGTGCCGCGCGGGCGGCCCGCGCCAGCCGCGCTCGCTTAGGGGTCGCCGTGGCGCCTCTCGCTCGCGCGGGGCCCGTGCCTCCTCGTCGCCCGGGCCGCGGCAGGGCACGCGGCCCCGGCGAGCGCCCCACGGCCAGGGGGGGGCTCGGGGCGCTCTGGGGCCTTTTCCTGGGTCTCCAGGATGTCCCGACAGCCGTGGCGCAGCGTCCTGGCTCGCATATAAACCTTACCGAACAGCTCTAAGAAGCTCCTCCGGGGCGCTCTGGGGCGCTTTTGGGGCCTACCGAACAGCTCTAAGCCCTACCGAACAGCTCGGGGCGTTCCGGGGCCTTTTTACAACGACGCGACGATCGGGACAAAAAATCTGATCGGGATACCTCGAAATCTCTGAGAATCGGCGGGTTTGGAGGATGTGCTGGGCGCCGCGGCCGCTCCAGAGCGTTCCGGAACGCTCTGAGAGCGCTCCGGAACGCTCTGGGGCGATTTATCCCGATCTTAGCCCTGTTTTACTTTTCCTGAGTCTCCAGGAGGTTCCGCAAGCGGTGGCGCAGCGTCCTGGCTCGCCTATAGGCCCTACCGAACAGCTCTAAGAACCTCTTTGTGGTTCCCACAACATGTTCTTGGAACATTTCTGGTTGGGACTGTCTTGTTTTATCGCATCGGTGTTCCGTTCTAAGAACACTGTTTTTGTTCCCAACCATCCTGTGGTGTTGGGTCCTCGGTTTGAAGAGACGGTCCCCGCGTTCCGCTCATTTTCCTTTCCTCCTCCTCCCCCTCCTCCCCTCCCCCCTCCTTTTTCCATGCGCTTCACCCACCCAGCACAGCGGTTCGTGGCCCCATAGGGAGCTCCACCGAAGCCCCCAGTGGGACCGCCCGCATGCGTCCCCCATGCCCAATTTGGCATTTTTCACAGACCAAGTACAGCGTTTCGTGACCCCATAGTGAGCTCCACCGAAGCCCCTTGTGGGACAGCCCACATGCGTCCCCCACACCCAATTTGACATTTTTACTCACCCTGTATAGCGCTTCGTGGCCCCATAGGGAGCTCCACCGAAGCCCCCAGTGGGACCGCCCGCACGCGCCCCCCACACCCAATTTGGCATTCTCACCCACCCAGTACAGCGCTTCGTGGCCCCATAGGGAACTCCACCGAAGCCCCCAGTGGGACCGCCCGCATGCGCCCCCCACGCCCAATTTGGCATTTTTACCAACCCAGCACAGCGTTTCGTGACCCCATGGGGAGCTCCACCGAAGCCTCCGATGGCACCGCCCACATGCGTCCCACACGCCTAATTTGGCATTTTCACGCACCCAGTACAGCACTTCGTGGCCCAATAGGGAGCCCCACCGAAGCCCCCAGTGGGACCGCCCGCACGCGTCCCCCACACCCAACTTGGCATTGTCACCCACCCAGTACAGCGCTTCGTGGCCCCATAGTGCGCTCCACCGAAGCCCCAAATGGCACCGCCCACATGCGTCCCCCACACCAAAGTTGGCATTTTCACCCACTCAGTACAGCGTTGCGTGGCCCCACAGGGAACTTTACCGAAGCCCCCAGTGTGACCGCCCGCGTCTGCCCCCCCACACCCGATTTGGCATTTTCGCTCTTCCAGTATTGCGCTTCGTGGCCTCATAGGGAGCTCCACCGAAACCCCCAATGGGACCGCCCGCGTGCGCCCCCCACGCCCAATTTGGCATTCTCACCCACCCAGTACAGCGCTTCGTGACCCCATAGGGAGCTCCACCGAAACTCCCAGTGGTACTGCCCACTTGCGCCCCCCACGCCTAATTTGGCATGTTCGCCCACCCCGTACAGCGTTTCGTGGCCCAGTAGTCAGCCCCACCGAAGCCCCCAGTGGGACCGCCCGCGTGCGTCCCCCACACCCACCTTGGCATTGTCACCCACCCAGTGCAGCGCTTCGTGGCCCCATAGGGAACCCCACCGAAGCCCCCAATGGGACCGTCCGCGTGCGTCCCCCCGCATACGTCCCCCCACCAAATTTGGCATTTCCACCGGCCCAGCACAGCGTTTCGTGGCCCCAAAGGGCGCCCCACCGAAACCCCCAGTGGGGCCGCCCGCATGCGTCCCCCACACCCAGTTTGGCATTTTTGCTCGCCCTTTACAACACTTCGCGGCCCCATGGGGAGCTCCACCGAAGCCCCCAATGGGACCGCCCGCACGCCTCCCACACGCCTAATTTGGTATTTTCACTCACCCAGTGCAGCGTTCCGTGGCTTCATAGGGAGCTTCACCGACGGCCCCAGTGCTACCGCCCGCATGCGGTCCCCCCTCGCCCAAGGCAGCGCTTCGTGGCCCCATAGGGAACTTCACCGAAGAAGATATTCACAATCGCGGTACCCACAACTTCATATGGTTGGGTCTTTAGCCAGGATAATGTTTAGAACACGTCCTTCGGGTTCTAGGAAAATTTGTGGTAGGACTCTACGAATGCCGGGACGGTCGGTCCCCGCTCAACTCTGGGCCTTTTTCCTGGGTGTCCTGGAGGTTCCGGCATCGCCACGGTCTCTGGACGCCCGAAATGGGTACGGAAAGAATGGGTACAATGCCCAACAGCAAATGTTGTCTCAAACCAACATCGGCCGCTGTTGGGCGGGCAGCCTCCTGTCTCGAATGGACACAGGCCGCGGCGGCGCGGACAGCGAGCCCTGTTCAAAATGACCAGGATCAGCTGTTGGGCATTGTACCCATTCTTTCCGTGCCCATTTCGGGCGTCCAGACGGTCGGCTTCATCCCAAGATTCCTCTGTGGCCAGGAGGCCCCCCCGGGTGGCCGGGCTGGGGCCCCCGAGTCCCGGGGGGGGGGCAGGCGCGCGCCGCGGCGACGCGGCGGCGACGTTCGGGCGGGGGCAGGGCGAGGATAATCGGCAGGAAAAAAGCACACAGACACAATTCATCGTCGATTCCCCAGAAAATATGCGAAGATATGCGAAGTGGGGGGGAAGACAGAAACCCGAAAAATATGGGAAAATATTGGGAATCCTTTTATTTGTTTGTGTTTATTTGTGTGTCCTGGGGCCCCTTCAGATAAGTCCGTCCCAGGACGTTTCAGAACGCTCCTCGGAGCGTGCCAGAACGCTCCGAGGAGGCCGCGGCCCACTTCCGAGCTTGCAGAGTCGGTTGCGCAGAGATGGGGCCCCGAGGAGTGGGGGCCCAAGGATATAGGAGTCGGGCGGGGCAGGGGCGAGGATGCATCCGTCCCGGGGCGCTCCGGAGCGCTCCTCGGAGCGTGCTGTGAACGCTCCGAGGAGGCCGCGGCCCACCTCCGAGCCTGCAGCGTCTCGGCGGCGCAGAGGTGGGGCCCTGAGGAAGGGGGGCCCAAGGATATAGGAGTCGGGCGGGGCGGGGACGAGGATACAGGAAGGAACCCTTTTCGTTGGGGAGGGGCTCCGTGTTTCTTAAGTGTTTCGCAGCTTGCCTCAGGTTTTCCTCAGGTTTTCGATCGGAAATCGAAGTTTAACTTATGGAGAAAAGGGGCCTCGTTCCTTATTTTGGGTTCCTTTGGTCAAGGCCCCGACTATACATCCGTCCCAGGGCGTTCCGGAGCGCTCTCGGAGCGTGCCGGAGCGCTCCGAGGAGGCCGCGGCGCCCGCGGCATCCTCCAGAGCCGCCGCATCTCTGGGGCCGCCGGATCTGAGAGGTCCTCGGTGCATTCGCTCCCGAGTGGAGCCTCGGCCTGGCTTCGTCTTAAGGGGGGGGAGCGCCGCCCTCCCTTCTTGGAGAGCCCCCCCCCCGAGAGGCCGCCCGTGCTGCTGGAGAACCCGGCCAACTCGGTCGACGAGGAGATGCTGCCCAGGCCGGCAGGGCCGTGTGTTCCGAGGTGTTCTCGCCGTGAATCGTCGGAGGCCCAGATCGAGGAAGAGGAAGCGCCATAAACATGAGTAAAACTTGTGGCGCTCCGCGCGGATTTGTCGGATCCGCTCCTCCTCCCTCTCCTCCTCTTCCTCCTCCCCCTCCCCCTCCTCCTCCTCCTTCCTCCTCCCCCTCCTCCCCCTCCTCTTCCTCTTCCTCCTCTTCCTCCCCCTCCTCCTCTTCCTCTTCCTCCTCCCCCTCCTCCTCCTCCTCCTCCTGCCTCCGGCGTGGGCTCCGTGGGCCCGCGCCGACGTCGGAGGCCTGAGGTGTCGTGGGGGTCCACAGGACGAGGAGGTGCTGCCCAGTCCGGCAGGGCTGTGCCGTTCGCAGGGCCGCGGCGATAATCGCGCCTCGCGCTGCCTGCTCTTGGCATCGCTCGGACGTGTGCATTCTTCCTTCGGCGAGGACCATCGAGGAGCATCCTCGATCATTTGGCGAAAAGACCACGCATGAAACCGAAACAAACACAGGGAATGGACGTCCGAGCGATGGCCAGTGCTGTCCAGGCCAGAGAGCTGTCATGGTCCGGTGGGGCGGCGTGGTAGCGCGAAAGCAGTGGGGCCGTCGAGACAGGCGACGTCGTGCTCTTCTCGCAGCACGGGCCCCGGGCCTCTTCGGCCCCATCCCGGAGACCATGCTCTCATTCCAGGCCGCTCTGTGATGGTCCTGGGGGCCCTAAGCGAGCCTTCCCTGGACAGAACCGTGTGGAATACCGGCCGTCCGTACGCTCTGGTCACCAGCGCGACGACAATCGCAATCCGTTCGGCGCGACGAGGAGGGAGGAATGATGAAAGAGGAGGAGGAAGAGGAGGAGGAGGAGGAGGAGGAGGAGGAGGAGGAGGAGGAGGAGGGGGAGCAGGAGGAGGAGGAGGAGGAGGAGGAGGAGGAGGAGGAGGAGGAGGGAAGAGGAGCAGGAGGCAGGAGGAGGAGGCGGAGGAGGAGGCGGAGGAGGAGGCGGAGGAGGAGGAGGCGCTCAACTGAACTGCTCGCCGCGGGGTGTCCCCATTCTCGCTCATAGAGGGGGGGAGCAGAAAATGGGGATAGGCCCTTTTGGATTAGCGAGTTCACCAGGCGTCGTTGTCAGACTCTGGGACTGGGTCGCCATGGGATATCTTGAGTGCACAGGCCCTCTCCCCATGCTCGATGGCTTCCTCCCAAGTGAGGCCATACAGCGCAAGACTCTTTGTCGTGTCCAGATTTCTCAGCCCTGGGGCCTGGGATCCTTGGCCAGGAGGGACCGTGGTGGGCTCCAGAATTCACGACCACTCCCAACGGACACGGCGTTTGTCGCCGTGCCTGGGGAATTTTGTCGCAGTTTTTCATAACCATCCTGTGGTGTTGGGTCCTCGTTTTGAACAGACGGTCCCCGCGTTCCTGTCCTTTTCTTCTCCTCCTCCCCCTCCTTCCCTCCCTCCTCCTTCTTCAATGCGTTTCACCCATCCACTACAGCATTTAGTGGCCCCATAGGGAGCCCCACCGAAGCCCCCAGTGGGACCGCCCGCATGCGCCCCCTACACCCAACTTGGCATTGTCACCCACCCAGCACAGCGCTTCGTGGCCCCATAGGGAGCTCCACCGAAGCCCCCAGTGGGACCGCCCGCATGCGTCCCCCACACCCAATTTGGCATGTTCACCCACCCAGTACAGCGCTTCGTGGGCGAGCTCCACCGAAGCCCCCAGTGGGACCGCCCGCATGCGTCACCCACACCCAATGTAGCATTGTCACCCACCCAGCACAGCGTTGCGTAGCCCCACGGAGTTTTCCACCGAAGCCCCCAGTGGGACCGCCCGCATGCGTCCCCCACGCCCAATTTGGCATGTTCACCCACCCCGTACAGCGTCTCGTGGCCCAATAGGGAGCCCCACCGAAGCCCCCAGTGGGACCGCCCGCATGCGTCCCCCACACCCAATTCGGCATTGTGCGGCATTGTCACCCACCCAACGCAGCGCTTCGTGGCCCCTTAGGGAGCTCCAGCGAAGCCGCCAATGGGACCGCCCGCATGCGTCCCCCACACCCAACTTGGCATTTACACCCACCCAGTACAGCGGTTCCTCCGAAACCCCCAGTAGTACCGCCCACGTGCGCCCCCCGCACCCAACTTGGCATTTTCACCCACCCCGTACACCTTTTCGTGGCCGAATAGGGAGCCCCACCGAAGCCCCCAGTGGGACCGCCCGCGTGCGTCCCCCACATCCAATTTGGCATTTTCACCCACCCAGTACAGCGCTTCGTGGCCCCATAGGGAGCTCCACCGAAGCCCCCAGTGGGACCGCCCGCATGCGTCCCCCTACACCCAACTTGGCAGTGTCACCCACCCAGTACAGCGCTTCGTGGCCCGTTAAGGAACCCCACCGAAGCCCCCAATGGGACCGTCCGCATGCGTCCCCGACACCCGACTTGGCATTGCCACCCACCCAGTACAGCGCTCCGTGGCCCCATAGGGAGCTCCACCGAAGCCCCCAGTGGGACCGCCCGCATGCGTCCCCCACACCCAATTTGGCATTTCCACCGACCATGTACAGCGCTCCGTGGCCCCATATGGAGCCCCACCGAAGCCCCCAGTGGGGCGGGCCGCATGCGTCCCCCATACCAAATTTAGCATGTCACCCACACTTTACAACGCTTCGCGACCCTATGGGGAGCTCCACCGAAACTCCTAATGGGACCGCCCGCGTGCGTCTCACAAGCCTAATTTTGTATGTTCACCCACCCAGTGCAGCGCTTCGTGGCCTCATAGGGAGCTTCACCGACGTCCCCAGTGCTACCGCCCGCATGCGTTCCTGCCTCGCCGAAGGCAGCGCTTCGTGGCCCCATAGGGAGCTTCACCGAAGAAAATATTCACAAGTGCGGTACCCACATCTTCATATGGTTGGGTCCTTCGCCAGGGTCATTTGAAACCTTGACATCTAAGCAGCGCCCCGGGATTCTTTCTCCTTTGACGGGGTTTTCCAGAGGTCTCGGGCGAAGTTCCGACCGGTGCTGCGCAATATCATCCCATTCGCCAGGATACCCCCAGCGTCTAGAATCTCGGAGGCCAGGGCGTAGCCTCTGACAGGGGGAGGAGTAGGAGGAGTAGGAGAGGGAGGATCACGAGGAGGAGGAGGAGGATGAGGAGGAAGAGGACGAGGAGGAGGAGGAGGAGGAAGAGTAGGAGGAGGAGGAGGAGGGGGCCCTCGCTTCCCCCCCGAGGGTCGGCAAGGACGCGGCCGACGTCATGTAGGCTACCGGTTGGGGGTGGCGGCGCGGCGGCGCGACGCTCGAGCGCGCTCGCGCCCGCACCGCCGCGACGCCCGCGCGCGCTCCCGCGCCGCGGAGACGCGCGCACAGGGGGGTCCTGGAGGGAGGGGGAGGGGCAGAGGAGGAGGGGAGGAGGAAGGGGATGAGGAGGGGGAGGGGGAGAGGAGGATGAGGAGGGGGGAGGGGGGAGGGGGAGGGGGAGAGGAGGAGGAGGAGGGGGAGGGGTAGGGGCAGAGGAGGGAAGTAGGAGTCAGGAAGCAGCACGGTTGCGGAGTAACACGGAGGGCGGAGGGGGAAGGAAGGAGAAAAGGGGGCTACGCTGGCGAAGTCGACCGTTCACCAGCCGAGCCGAGTCTACACTGGCCACCTTCGCTCACCCACCTCGAGATTGCACCTTGCACCGGGCGGAGGAAGATGAAAGGACGGAGGAGGGGAGGAGGGGGGAAGAAGGGGGTGGGGGGAGGAGGAAAAGGTAGCCATAGCGCTACCCTCAGCCCGTTCATCCCTTTTTCCCAACCATCCTGTGATGTTGGGTCTTCGTTTTGAAGACGCGTCGCCCCGCGTTCCTCCTCCTCTCCTCCTCCTCCTCCTCCTCCTCCTCCTCCTCCTCCTTCTCCTCCTCCTCCTCCTCTTTCTCCTCCCCCTTCTCCCCTCACTCCTCCTTCTTCCATGCGTTTCACCCACCCAGCACAGCGCTTCGTGGCCCCATAAAGTGGGACCGCCCGCATGCGTCCGCCTACACCCAACTTGGCATTGTCACCCACCCTGTACAGCAGTTCGTGGCCCCATAGGGAGCTCCACCGAAGCCCCCAGTGGAACCGCCCGCATGCGTCCCCCACGCCCAATCCGGCATTTTCACCCACCCAGTACACCCCCAGTGGGACCGCCCGCATGCGTCCCTCACACCCAACTTGGCATTGTCACCCACCCAGTACAGCGTTTCGTGGCCCCATAGGGAGCCCCACCGAAGCCCCCAGTGGGACCGCCCGCATGCGTCCCCCACGCCCAATTTGTCATTTTCGCACGCCCAGTACAGCGATTCGTGGCCTCATAGGGAGCCCCACCGAAGCCCCCAGTGGGACCGCCCGCATGCGTCCCCCACGCCCAATTTGGCATTTTCGCACACCCGGTACAGCGCTTCGTGACCCCATAGGGAACCCCACCGAAGCCCCGTGGTACCGCCCACATGCGTCCCCCACACATCCAAGTTGGCATGTTCACCCACCCAGTACAGCGTTTCGTGGCCCCATCGGAACGCCCGCATGCGCCCCCCACACCCAACTTGGCATTGTCACCCACCCAGCACAGCGTTTCGTGGCCCCATAGGGAGCTCCACCGAAGCCTCCACTGGGACCGCCCGCATGCGTCCCCGACACCCGATTTGGCATTTTCACCCGCCCAGTAAAGCGTTTCGCCGCCCCATAGGGAGCTCCACCGAAGCCTCCAGTCGGACCGTCCGCATGCGCCCCCCACGCCCAATTTTGCATTTCCGCCCACTCGGTACAGCGCTTCGTGACCCCATAGGGAGCCCCACCGAAGCCTCAAGTGGTACCGCCCACATGCGTCCCCCACACATCCAAGTTGGTATTTTTCGCACACCCAGTACAGCGTTTCGTGGCCCCATCGGGAGCCCCAGCGACGCACCTAGTGGGACCGCCCGCATGCGCCCCCCACACCCAACTTGGCATTGTCACCCACCCAGTACAGCGGTCCGTGGCCCCATAGGGAGCTCCACCGAAGCCCCCAGTGGGGCGGGCCGCATGCGTCCCCCACACCCAAATTTGGGATTTTCACACACCCTTTACATCGCTTCGCGGCCCCATGGGGAGCTCCACCGAAGCCCCCAATTGGACCGCCCGCATGCGTCCCACACGCCTACTTTGGTATTTTCACCCACCCAGTGCAGCGCTTCGTGGCCTCATAGGGAGCTTCACCGACGGCCCCAGTGCTACCGCCCGCGGGGGAGGAGGGAAGAGGGAGGAGGGAGGAGGCGGGAGGGAGGAGGGAGGGAGGGAGGTGGCCAGTTGCAAGCTGGTGCGACCCGTCAGCTCTCAGCCAGGTGCCTGCCGCGTGGGTGCCATCTTGCGCACGCCGTCGTTTTTTTCGGGGTCCGCCGGCCCGCGCGTCCCCCGCGGCGGTCGCATCCCAGTTTAGTACCATGCACTGCGGGCAATCAAAGCTTTCTGCGGAGCCCGGAAAGAAAAGAGGGAGTACGGATCAGGAGAGATCGGGGGTGGACAGACCCCTCACCTTGACACGTCGATCAGTGAATTGTCCGTTTTCGGTTCTCGAGAGGGCGCCGCGGCCGTCATTTTCCAGGCTTGCGCCCGCCAGGTCTGGGCCCGAGGTCGTTTTCACTAAAGCACGTTTTGCCAAAGGGGGTTCTGTCCATCCCCGGGGGAGTACGGATCATGGGACAGAGAGGAGGAGGTGAGGGGGGTGGGAGGAGGGGAGAGGGGAGGAGGACTATGTTTTCCCAGCCCTCCTTGGTCGGATATTCGTTTTGAATAGAGCACTGTGGTGTCGTGCCTCCTTCTCCTCCCGCCTCCCGCCTCCCTCTTGTCTCCTCTCGCGTTGTGGGTGCCGCGTGTGTGTGCGTGCGCATCTTGCATGCGGTACCTCTTGTGTGCATCTTGCCTGGGGGGCTGCGACCTTCGATAATGTCGCCACTTTCGAGGGCTGCTGGTGGGTCCAGCGGAGTGAGGCACCGCGCGGATCAGAGCGGGACCTCGCCGTCCCTGGGGGGCTGCGATCTGCGAAACTGTCGCCACATTCGAGGGCTGCTGGTGGGTCCAGCGGAGTGAGGCATCACGCAGATCTGAGCGAGACCTCGCCGTCCCGGGGGGGCTGCGATCTGCTAAACTGTCACCACTTTCGAGGGCTGCTGGTGGGTCCAGCGGAGTGAGGCACCGCGCAGATCTGAGCGAGACCTCGCCGTCCCTGGGGGGGGGCTGCGATCTGCGAAACTGTCGCCACTGTCGAAGGCTGCTGGTGGGTCCAGCGGAGTGAGGCACCGCGCAGATCTGAGAGAGACCTCGCCGTCCCTGGGGGCTGCGATCTGCGAAGCTGTGCCCACTTTCGAGGGCTGCTGGTGGGTCCAGCGGAGTGAGGCACCGCGCAGATCTGAGCGAGACCTCGCCGTCCCGGGGGGGGGGGACTGCGATCTGCGAAGCTGTCGCCACTTTCGAAGGCTGCTGGTGGGTCCAGCGGAGTGAGGCACCGCGCAGATCTGAGCGAAACCTCGCCGTCCCTGGGAGGCTGCGATCTGCGAAACTGTCGCCACTTTCGAAAGCTGCTGGCAGCGGAATGAGGCACTGCGCAGATCTGAGCGAGACCTCGCCGTCCTTGGGAGGCTGCGATCTGCTAAACTGTCACCACTTTCGAGGGCTGCTGGTGGGTCCAGCAGCACAGTGAGGTACCGCGCAGATCTGATCGAGACCTCGCCGTCCCTGGGGGGCTGCGATCTGCGAAATTGTCGCCACTTTCGAGGGCTGCTGGTGGGTCCAGCGGAATGTCGCCGTCCCTGGGGGGCTGCGATCTGCGAAATTGTCGCCACTTTCGATGGCTGCTGGTGGGTCCAGTGGAGCGAGGCACCTCGCGGATCCGAGCGAGACCTCGCGGTCCTTGTCGCCACGTTCGAGGGCTGCTGGTGGGCCCAGCGGAGCGAGGCACCGCGGGGATCTGACTCGCCGTCCCTGGGGAGGGGCTGCGATCTGCGAAACTGTGGCCATTTTTGAAGGCTGCTGGTGGGTCCAGCGAAATGAGGCACTGTGCAGATCTGAGCGAGACCTCGCCGTCCCTGGGGGGGGGCTGCGATCTGCGAAACAGTCGCCACTGTCGAAGGCTGCTGGTGGGTCCAGCGAAGTGAGGCACCGCGCAGTTCTGAGCAAGACCTCGCCATCCTTGGGGGGCTGCGAGCCTCACGAATGCCGCTCGCAGAATTATAGGCGCCCATGTCACGTCATCACCTCTGCATAACGTGTCCCAGGCTACTCGTGCCCCGCATTGCGCAGGGGTTGGGTACGTCGCCAGGATAAGTCCCAACCATCCTGTGGTGTTGGTTCCTCGTTTTGAAGAGACGGTCCCCGCGTTCCTTTCCTTCTCCTCTCCTCTTCCTCCCCCTCCTCCCCTCCATCCTCCTTTTTCCATGCGTTTCACCCACCCAGCACAGCGCTTCGTGGCCCCATAAGGAGCTCCAAGGAACCTCCCAGTGGGACCGCCCGCATGCGTCCCCCACACCCAATTTGGCATTTTCACCCACCCAATACAACACTTCGTGGCCCCAAAGGGAGATCCACCGAAGCCCCCAGTGGGACCGCCCGCATGCGTCCCCCACACCCAATTTGGCATTTTCACCCACCCAGTACAGCGTTTCGTGGCCCCATAGAAGCTCCAGAGAAGCCCCCCTGGGACCGCCCGCATGCGCCCCCCACACCCCATTTGACATTTCCACCCACCCAGTGCAGCGCTTCGTGGCCCCGTAGGGCGTTCCACCGAAGACTCCAGTGGAACCGCCCGCATGCGTCCCCCACGCCCAATTTGGCATTTTCACCCACCCAGTACAGCGCTTCGTGGTCCCATAGGGAGCTCCACCGGAGCCCCCAGTGGGGCCGCCCACATGCGTCCCCCACATCCAATTTGGCAGTGTCACCCACCCAGTACAGCGCTTCGTGGCCCAATAGGGAGCCCCACCGAAGCCCCCAGTGGGACCGCCCGCATGCGTCCCCCACACCCAATTTGGCATTTAAGCCCCCAGTGGGACCGCCCGCATGCGACCCCCACCCCCAATTTGGCATTTTCAACCACCCAGTACAGCGTCTCGTGACCCCATAGGCAGCTCCACCGAAGCCCCCAGTGGGACCGCCGCCCGCGTGCGCCCCCTACATCCAATTTTGCATTCTCACCCACCCAATACAGCGTTTCGTGGCCCCATAGGGAACCCCACCGAAGCCCTCATTGGGACCACCCGCATGCGTCCCCCATACTCAACTCGGCACTGTCACCCACCCAGTACAGCGCTTCGTGGCCCCATAGGGAGCCCCACCGAAGCCCCCAGTGGGACCGTCCGCATGCGTCCTCCATGCCCAAGTTGGCATTTTCATCTACCCAGTACAGCGTTTCGTGGCCCCATAGGGAGCTCCACCGAAGACTCCAGTGGGACCGCCCGCATGCGTCCCCAACGCCCAATGTGGCATTTTCACCCACCCAGTACAGCGCTTCGTGGCCCCATAGGGAGCTCCACCGGAGCCTCCAGTGGGGCCGCCCGCATGCGCCC
>CAUYUJ010006566.1:0-52805 GCA_963575745.1 Prorocentrum cordatum
TCATCCTCCTCCTCATCCTCATCCTCATCATCATCGTCATCGTCATCATCATCATCATCATCATCATCATCATCATCATCATCGTCATCATCCTCATTATCATCATCAGCATCATCATCATCATCATCATAATCGTCATCAACATCATCATCATCACATCATCATCATCATCATCATCATCATCATCATCATCATCAGCAGCAGCAGCAGCATTATCATCATCATCATCATCATCATCATCATCATCATCATCATCATCATCAGCACCACCATCAGCATCATCATCGTCATCATCATCATCAGCAGCAGCATCATCACATCAGAATGAGCAACAGCGAAATCAGCATCATCATGACCATCAGTAACACCACCATCCTCATCAACATCACGTCCATCATCGTCACCATCATCGTCATCATCAGCAGCATCATCGACATCATGACCACCACCAGTAACAACACCATCGCCATCAGCAGCATCACCACCATCATCCGCACCACAATCATAACAGCATCACCGTCATCAGAATCACCATTGCCATTGTCACCGTCACCCTTGTCATCATCACCATCATCGTCATCATCAGCAGCATCATCAACATCATGACCACCACCAGTAGCAACACCATCGACATCATCAATATCACCATCATCATCATCAACATCATCATCATCAGCAGCATCAGCATGCCCAGCTTCCTCGCCCTTCTCTAAAACCTCATCCTGGTTTTCATGTACTCTCTGGCTCTCTCTCTCTCTCTTTCTCTCCCTGTTGTTTTCTCTCTCTCTCTCTTTCTCTCTCTCTCTCTCTCTCTCTCTCTCTCTCTCTCTCTCTCTCTCTCTCTCTCTCTCTCTCTCTCTCTCTCTCTCTCTCTATATATATAATATAGAATCGTTATATGTATGTAGTTATCTATGTCTCTGTCTCGCTATCTCACTATGTTTCTCTCTCTTTCTCTCTTTCTCTTTTTTTTCTCTCTCTCTCTCTCTCTCTCTCTCTCTCTCTCTATATATATATATATATGTTTCTCTTTCTCTCGAATCCGCGGCCCTGGCACCAGACCCCGCTCACTGGTGTCCACCAGGGCCAGGCGCGTCCATCGAGGTTTCTCCACACCCGGACGGAGAGCGACAGCCCGCCCGAAGGTTCGAGACAGGACACGCCCCCGAAAACAAAGGCTCGGGGAGAAGGAAAGGCAGGAGGAGGGAGCAGGAGAGGAACGGAGGGCGGAAGAGACGGGCGCGCGGCGGAGGGGCGCGAGCCACCAGACACCCCCCTGTCAGGCGCCCACGCGCCCGCCAGAAGGAAGAGAAGGAGAGGAGAGGGGCCGAAAAAAAAGCGTGGGCCTCAGAGAGGGCCACACGCGGCCCGGCGCCCAGCGTGGCCCCGCGGCACGCCAACCGTACAGGGCCAGCTGCGCTTGGGCGACGCAGCTGGCCACTCTGCACGCTCCAATAAGCTCCGAACCCTGACATGACACCCCGGGCAGGCCGTGGCCTGACACGCCAACCACTGGCGGGTCTCGCCCCCGAGGCGCCCCGGCGTCTCGACTACGAACGGCGCGAGACGATCGCGAGGGTAGCGCGTGCGATTGTAGTCCTCGGCCGCGCGCCGCCTCGCCACGTCTGCGGGCGGCCCCGCCCACGACGTGCTCCGCCGACGGGCGGCGCGCGGTCACGCCCAGCCAACGCCTCCCCGCCCCCTCGAAATACTCGATATCGGAGATTGGCGCGCTCCAGGAGGTCGGCGCCCAGCAGGTCACCTTGCCGCCGCCGGCGCTGGTAGTGCCAAGCGGGCACCCCCTGCTCCTGCAACGGCTCGCGGTGGAGCCGCCGCTTGATCAGGCTGGCCACGGAATCATCAAGCCTCTCGTGGCGCACTACCACTTCGCCTCCATGGTGCAAATGGCGGCACGGGCGCCCCTGCCTTTCAGCGGGACCAAGCAGGCAGCCGCGGCCGGGCCGCCCCCGCGGTTCCTGTTCTGGCAGACGGCAGCGACGGCGGCCAGGTCTGTCCGCGCGCATTTGGGCCCGCGCAAAAGCACCCGCGCGCCGAGCGCCGACTGCCAGTGATCGCCCTCAACGGCGCACGTCCGGTCGTTCGGGCACAGCGGGAAGGCCGCCGCACCAGGCCCTCCAGCGCCCAGCAGCAAAGATTTTTCAGGCTCGAACAAACGCTGCCTCAAGGTCGCGCGGGTGCTCATTTGCGCGAGTTGCACGATTTTGCTCTGCTGAATTGGGTTCTGGAAGGCCTCCAAAAACGATGCCCCGGGCGCTGGGTCGGCTCCGCGGACTCGCAGATCTGCGCGCACCCCGGCGAGCGTCAATTCCAGGTCTGGCACCACCTCGAAAAGTTCGCTCCCGGCTGCGCCCGCGCCACTAGCCACCCACTCCAAAGCGAGGGCCCAGCCCGCCCAAAAAGCGGCTGCCCCGCGGGCGGGCGCCCTCTGCGCGCGGCCAACAAATTGTCGCAGCGCTACGTCTCTGGGTCAATCGCCGGCCTTGCCTGCAGGGCGCGCAAGCCCGCGGCCCCGGCGCACGCGCTGAGCAGGCTGCCAGCTGCTTGCATCCGCAGGCCGTGCCCAGCCAGCGGCTGGAGAGCCTACCAGAGTGCGGCGAGCCTGTCAATGGCTGCGCTGAGGCCGCCCCCCTGGTGCACGAACAGGAGAAGGGCGCCCGCCTGGCCCCTGCTCGCCCTCAAGCGCGCGCCCAGCATTGGAAGCGCTGCCACGCCGCGTCGGATCAGCCCTGGCGGCAGCCCCCCTCGCCCAAGCTGGGGCCCACACCACGGTCTTGGTCTGGGTTGAGCTGTAGGCCGTAAGGGGCCAACGCCTGCTCCAGGAGCACGAGCGCCTGCGCGGCTAGCGCCCCTGGCACCACGATGCACGCGCCATCCAACTAGGAATACACCCTGGCGTCTGGGTCGAGGCCGCTGAGGCGGTCAAGGAGTGGATGCAGGGCTTTGCGTTGGCCAAACGCGGAGGCGGCCAACGCCAGCGGGTCGCCTTGGTCAAAGCCACCAGTGCTCTCAACCTACTCGCAATTGCCAGCCGCGTCGTGCCAGAAGCACGTGGCGGGGCCCCCGTGCCGCGCGCCCAGCATTCGGGCGACCTCCGGCAGGCGCTCCACCATGGTCTCCACGGCGGCCCGCGCTCCAGGCCATGGAAGGCGGACTTCATGTCCACCAAGATGAACGCGCCGCTTGCGCCCGCGGCTGCTTCCAAACCAAGTCCGCCCCGCCGACGCGCCCCGCGCCGCAATGGCGGGGCCGGGCCGCGGCGCGGAGCCTGGCCCTTCACCGTCGCGAGGGCCCTCGTCCCCAGCCGTCGGAAGGCGGCGCCCGCCAGGATTGGTCGGCCCTCGCCAGCGCCCTTGTTCACGGCAACGAGCTCGCCGGCCCGGGGGTCTTGCAGCACCGCCTCTCGGCATGCCACCGAAGGTCAGATTCCCCGCAGCCCGCGCCACCGACTCGAGGACCGCTGGGCCGCCCCCGCAGGAGGCGAGGCGCTCCGAGCGCGCGCCGAGGAGGCCAGGGGCCGTCAAGCGCGGGGGTCGCCGCAGGAGCCCGGCGACGTCGTCGCAGACCTGCTGGAGCAGATCCCCGCCAGGGGCCGCCCTGGCCCGGGGCCTGGCCTGCGCAGCCGCTGCGTGCACGGCGCCCGTCGGGAGGGAGGCCCGCAGCTCGGCCAGGGCGCCCGCCGCGCGCAGGGCCGGCGGCGCGCCGCGCGCCGCGCCGAGCGCCCAGCCTTCCTCCCCCGCGGCCGCGAGGGCGTGGGCCCTGAGCGCCCTGCGGCCGTCCGAATCTCGGCCAGCCGCCCGCGGCGGTGGAGTCGAGCGGCCGGCTGCGCCCCCTCATCAGGCCGTCGCGCACGGTCTTGGGGGCTTCTGGGGCCGTCGTGGAGCACCGGGAAGGCGAGAGGTCCCCGATGCTCAGGATGCACGTTGTACTGACGGAGTTGGGCGATTCGGGCCTATTGGGGATCTCCTGGGAAGACCCTTGGGGCGCTCTTGGGGCGTGCGTGGGGGCCTCTGGGACCGTCGGGGGGCCATCGTGGGCGTCTTGTAGCCCTCCTGGTTGGCCCGTGGGGCCTTCTGGAAGCCATCTGAACCCGTCTTGGGTCCTCCAGACGCGCTCCGGACCCAGCGGCCCCCACCATGCCCGAAGTTTCGCCGGATCAGTTTTCTATGTATATATGGCTTCATTGTATTAGTGCTGCTATATCCGCCACCGTGCCTCTGGGCACGGAGTGGGCGTGTCCTCAGGTCCTGGGCCCAATCCTCTAAGCCTCAGTCCTCACTCTTGAGGAGCCTTTGAGGAGCCCAGGGCCCTCGCTCTCAAATCTCCTGGGGCTTCCCGCGTGCCCACTGGGCCTTGTCGCGTGCCCCCTGGGCTCCGGGCAGTGTTGCCGCATGAATTTGTCGGGCCCAAGAGGGCCCCAAGACGGACCACGAGGGCCACAAGAGGCTCCTCAAGACAGTCCGAGAGGGCCCCGAGTCACCGAACGATCGCTCCGCGACGCTCAAGATGGCCCCCAGACGGCCCAAGAGGCCTCCAAGACGCCCAAAAAGGCCTCCAAGAGGCCTGAGGGCTCCAAGAAGCCAAAATGATTGATTTCCTTTCGGTTTTCGACGGATTTGGGCGTTCTCACCTTGCAGGTTTCCCGAAGCTCCCAGACGGCCATAGAGACCCCCAAGATCATCCCAAGACGGCCCAGGGACCCAAAACGGCCCAAGAATGCCCCAAGACGGCCAGAGAGGTGCCCAAAACGGCCGAAGAGAGCCCCCAGACGGCCCCCGAAGGGACCCAAGAGAGGGAACACGAACCGAAAATCCAAGCTTTCCGCCCCAAGAGGCCCCTAGGAGGCCCCAAGAGGCGCCCAGGAGGCGCAAAAGAGGCCCCAAACCGGCCCCCACGAGGCGTCCAAACTGCCTCCAAGAGGCCCCTGAGAGGCCTCCAACGAAATCCCAACGAACATCCAATGGACTCCATACCCATAACCCAGGCACGGTGGCGAGATGGGCCGAAGGCCATATATCCGCCGCCCCCTGTGGTCTTGCCACAGGGGTGCACGGCGTGCTGGATGTTTCAGGTTTTGGTTTTGGTTCTTTTTCTAAAAGAACTCCCCAGTGGGCTTCGGCCCGTCCCGCCGGCCACCCGTAATTTTCCCAAAATCCGTCTGTCAATGCCTTTGTTGCCCCAACTTGGCCCAAGATGGCCTCCAAGACGCCCCAAGAGGGCCCCAAGACGGCCCAGAGAGGCCCCCAAGACGGCTCCAGACGGCGTCAGACGGACCAGGAACGCCCTAAGACGGCCAAAGAGACCCCCAGGAAGCCCCCAAAGGCCCCCAAGAGGCCCAAGGAGGCCCCCAAGATGCCTCCAAGAGGCCTCGAAGAGGCCCCCAAGAAGCCCCCAACAGACCCCAAGGGTGCCCCAAGAGACTCCTAACAACCCTCATCCTCCTACTCTATTTCTTCCTCTTCCTCTTCCTGTTCATAATCATTCTCTCCCATGTGTTCCCCGAAAGCTTTCCAAACCGACTCGGGGAACTCATGGTCCGATAGCTTGGCCAAGCTCTAGTCCAACTTTCGGCCACATCGGCGTTTCCAAAAAGGCAGGGGGCGGCGGTGATTCGCCGTAGGCGTCTTCGATATAATATAAATGTGTGTGCATATACACCTATATATGTGTATACATACATACATCTACATATACGTATACAACTACATATAGCTATACATAGACATACACATGCTTATATATATACATATATATATATATATGAATATACATGTACATATACATATACATATACATATACATATACATATACATATACATATACATATACATATACATATACATATACATGTACATGTACATGCACATATACATATACATATATACACACATATACATATACACATACACATACACATACATATACATATACATATACATAGACATTGGCATAGACATATACATTTACATATACATGTACATATACGTATACATATACATATACAAATACATATACCTTTACATATACATATACATATACATATACATGTACATATACATAAAGGTATATATATGCATAAACGTATACAAATACATACACATATACATAGACATTGGCATAGACATATACATATGCATACATATACATACACACACATACACACATACATATACATACACATATACATATACATATGCATGTGCATATGCATATACATATACATATACATATACATATTCAAATACAAATACATATACATATACATATACATATACATATACATTAACATATACATATATATATAAACACGTATACATATACACATACACATACGTATACGTATACGTATACATATACATATACATATACATTCCTATATACATATACATAAACATATACATATACATATACATAAACGTATGCATACACATATACATATACATGTGTGTATACATATACATATACAGATACATATGCCGATCGATATATCTATATATACATCTACATATACATGTACATGTACATGTACATGCAATGGTACATGTATATATGTACATATACATATACAAATACATTTACATATACATATACCTATAAAAAGCATATACATGTACCTATACATCTACCTATACATACACATCCACATCCACATACACATACACTTACACTTACACATACAGCTGCACATACACATACACATACACAAACACATACAATCACATTCACATACACATACATAAACACCTACATACAAACATGCATACGTAAATACATACATACATACATACATGCATACATACATACAGACAGGCAGGCAGACAGACAGACAGACATACATACACACATGCATACATCCATCCATACATACATAAACATGTTCATCAATATATACACAAATACAATTACAAACTCAAACGCAAAAACAAAAATTACACATACTAATACATACGAACATACGTAGGTACATTCATACGTACCTGCGTACACACGTACATACGTACATACATACAGACGGACAGACAGGCAGGCAGGCAGGCAGACAGACACATCTATACACATATGTATATATATATATGTGTGTGGACATATATATACATATATATTACATACATGCTTGTACACATACATACATACATACATGCCTGCATAGCTACAGACAGACAGACAGACAGGCAGGCAGGCAGGCAGCCAGGCAGGCAGGCAGACAGACAGGCAGACAGACAGACAGACATGCATGCATACATACATACATACACACAGACAGACAGACGGACCGACAGACCGACAGACCGACAGAACGACAGACCGACAGACCGACCGACAGACAGACAGACATGCAAACAGAAATGCATGCAGGCATGCATGCATCAGCAGCCGCAGCGGCAGCAGCAGCCGCATCACCAGCCAGCATCATCATCTTCCGCAGCAGCAGCATCATCAGCATCATCATCATCGTCATCATTATCACCAACATCATCATCATCAGCATCATCACCATCATCATCACATCATCATCATCATCATCATCATCATCATCATCATCATCATCATCATCACCAGCATCATCAGCATCACCGTCACCACCATCATCATCGTCATCATCGTCGTCGTCATAATCATCGGCAGCATCACCACCACCACCACCATCATCATCATCATCGTCAGCATCATCATCGCCATCAGCATCATCATAATCGTCATCATCATCACAACCAGCATCATCATCATCATCATCATCATCATCATCATCATCATCATCATCGTCATCGTCGTCAGCATCATCATCGACACCATGATCACAGCTATCGACATCATCATCAGTAGAATCACAGTCATCAGCAGCACCATCGTCATCATCATCATCGCCATCATAATCGTCATCAGCATCATCGTCGGCATCGTCATTATCATCGCTACCATCATCCACAGCAGCATCATCCGCAGCATCATTCTCCTCATCATCATCACCATCGTCGCCATCAGCATCATCATCATCATCAGAACCGTCATCATCATCATCATCATCATCATCATCATCATCATCATCATCATCATCATGTGCATCAGCATCGGCATCATCATCATCAGCATCATCATCATCACCATCACCACCATCATCATCATAATCACCATCAGTATCCTCATCATCATCATCCTCATACTCATCCTCAAAATCATCATCATCATCATCATCACCATCATCATCATCACCATCATCAACATCATCATCAGCAGTATCATCATAATCAGCATCATCATCATTGTCATCAACAGCAGCAGCAACATTATTATCGGCATCATCATCATCATCATCACCACCATCATCATCATCATCATCATCATCATCATCATCATCGTCGTAATCTGCATCCCCCTATTACATCCCATCTGGAAACGTCCGAAGACCTCACCAGAAAAACCTCGACACCATCCGAACATCACCTCGATCCCCTCTGGATCCTCCGAAGTCCCCTTCTGAAAATATCCGATACCCTTCGAAGAACCCCACAGACACCACGCGTATCATCATCGATATCCTCATCATCGTCATCATGACCGCATCATCATCATCATCAGCAGCATCATCATGATCATTATCATCATTATCATCATTATCATCAGTATCATCATCAGCATCAGCATCAGCATCATCATCATGTCATCAGCATCATCGTCATCGTAATCGTCGTCGTCATCGCCGTCGTTGTCGTCGTTGTCGTCGGCGTCGTCAAAGTCGTCGTCGTCGTCATCATCAGCATCACCATCATCACGATCATCATCAGCATCATCACCCTCATCATCAGCATCCTCAGCATCATCAGCATCGTCAGCATCATCACCATCACCATCATCCTCATCATCATGGTCATCATCGCGCACAATCACCATCATCACCGTTCTCATCATCACACTCAGCATCATCAGCAGCAGCATCATGTTCCCCCGCCTCCTCCCCTCCATCTCCTCCTCCACGTCCTACTGCTCTTCCTCCACGTCATTCTTCTCCTCCTCCATCTCCTCCTCCTCCTCCTCCTGCTCCTCCTCCTCCGCTCCTCCTCCTCCGCCGCCTCCTTCTTCTTCTCCTCCTTCTCCTTCTACCTTCATTCTTCCTCCTCTCCATCCTCCTCCTCCTTCTCCTCCTCCCGTCCTTCTTCCTCCCCCCTCCCCCTCACCACATTGCCCCCCTCCCCAAGCCGGGAGCTGTTCAGGCTGGCGCCTGCGGCCCGCGGATCTGCGCCCGCCCTGCGTTTTAGCAGGCGACGTCGGCGCGGGCGCGCCAGGTGCCCGGAGGGGCCCCGAAGACCCCGTAGTGCCTCGGCGGCGCTGCGACGACGAGGACGACGACGACGACGACGACGACGACGACGACGACGACGACGACGACGACGACGACGACGACGGACGACGACGGACGACAAAGCCCGCCGCCGACGACGACGACGACGACGACGACACCGGCGGCGGCCGACGACGGCCGACGAAGACGACCGCGACGTCAACCGCAACGACGACGAGAGCGAACAAAGAAAACGACGACGACACCCGGGCATCGCCGCTGTCGTCGTTGTCGTCGTCAGACCCCTCGTCCTGCTGCTCGTCCGCATCCTCTTTCTGATATAACGCCTGCCGTTCATCATGCTCCTGTCCTCCGACTTGTTTTCCCTAAACAGCTTATCTGTAATTAAGAATTCTACTCATTACGTCTAAGAAACCAGCAGGTGCATTGCCCGATCCACACTCGGCCGGACGATGTTGTCTCCCATTGTCTCTCACTGTCCCCCGTTGTCTCCCAACGTCCTCCACTGTCTCCCCCAGTCGTCTTCCGTTGTCTCCCACTGTCTATCCCTATCCCTACCCGCATCCGCATCCCCATCCCTAATCCCTATCGCACTGTATCCCACTGTCTCCCGCTGCCCGTCCCTATCAAACTCCGTATCCCCATCCCCATCCAGATCCCCACTATTGTCCTAATTCGCCGCCCAAACGGGCCAAGGGCGTGTTCAGATCTCTGGCAACTGGTTAACAATAGTTCTAGCTCGCGCGCAGTAAAGTACCCTGGTAAGGTCCTGGCAAGCTCCCAGGCAGGTCCTGGGCAGGTCCTGGCAAGGTCCCGGGAAGATCCCGGCCAGATCCTGGCCAGGTCCCAGCAGGCTCCCAAGAGCGATCGGGGAACGCTCCAAGTGGCCCCCAAGAGAGCTCAACATGGCCCGAAACGGTCCAAGAGCGATCCAAAAGACGCCAAAGATAGCCTCCAGACAGCCGAAAACGCCTCCAAGACGGCCCAAGAGGCCATCAAGAGACCTCCCAAGAGGGCCCACAGAGGCAGAAAATTGCTATTTTTCTATAATTTGTTAGAGGATTTTGGCGTTCTCGCCTTTTCGGCTTACCGGCGGCCCGAGAGGCTTCCAGGAGGAGGAGGAGGAGGGAGGAGGAGGAGGAGAAGGAGGAGAGGGGGAGGGGAGGAGGAGGAGGAGGAGGAGGAGGAGGAGGAGGAGGAGGAGAAGGAGGAGGAGGAGAAGGAGGAGGAGGAGGAGGAGGAGGAGGAAGAGGACGAGGAGGAGGAAGAGGAGGAGTGTGTGTGTGTGTATAGTTCCATGTCAGGACTATCTTGTAGAATATGGTGGCGTGTTGGGAGCTTTTTGGTTCCATCCTGGGTTTTCTGAGGCCCTCTTCGGCTTTCCTTGAGCCGTCCAAGAAGCGTCGTGGGACAGTTCGGTACTGTCGTGGCTATCGCAAGGTAGGTGTGTGGATTAGTTGAGCCGCGATGTTTCTCTCTTGCTTGGGACTCTCGTGTGGCTCGCTTGGAGATGGCCTGGGACCAAATGTAAAATGGCTGGGGAAGGGGAGAGTACCGCCACCGTGCCTGGGTTGTGGGTCAGAGGCCTGTTGGATGCATGTTTGGGTCTCTTGGGAATCCTCTGGGGAGTAGCTTGAAAGGACCTTTGAAGTCTCTTGGGCCTCTGGGGCCGTTTGGGGGCCTCTTCGAGGTTATTTAGGGCGTCCTGAGGACATGTTTGGAGCGTCTTGAGGGTCTGCTGGCAATCCCTGGGGTCCCTTGAGGCGGAGAGCTCGAAATGTGAGTTCGAATCCTCCTTTTTGGGCCGTCTTGGGCGCCTCGCGTGCCGTCTTCAACCTCCCTTGGGCAGCTTTGATGCCTGAGGGAGCCCATTTGGCAGTCTTGAGGCAATCTGCAGGTCGGGCATGTCCGCCGCCGTTTTTTGGGTTTTGGGGGGGGGTCGTCCTGGAGGCCCCTTGGGCTGTCTGGAAGCCATCGCGGGTGCCCTTGGAGCGCTCTCGAGGCCGAAAACGGGTCTCGGGCCCTGGGGGCCGAGTTCGGCTGCCCGGGGGGCGGCCCCATGTGTCACTGTGTGCCGGGGGTGTGGCCGTGGGGCCCAACACTCCGACATTCTGTACAGTACGTACGCATGCATGCATGCATGTACACTGGGACCCGATTGGAGAGGACACGCGAGAGGACACAAGACCCTTCCGAGGGCCACATCGCCGCAGGAATGTAGGAAGCATGGGTCGCGAGACACAGGACACAAGGGTACCCTTGATCTGGCAGGGTCGACCTACTAATCCGGGCCGCATGTTTGGATGGGTGAATGACTGGATGGATGAATGAATGGATGGATGGACGTATGAATGTAAGTACGTGTGTTTGTATGTATGTATGTCTGTCTGTCTGTATGCATGTCTGTATGCATGTATGTATGTATCAGTACGCATTCCACCTCTTCTTTTTCTTCTTCGCCATCATCAGCTACAGCAGCAGCAGCCTCACTTTATCCCCCCCTCCCCACCCATCACACTCCTCCTCTCCGTTCCCCCTCTTTATTGTGTTCCTCCTCTTCCACTCCTCCTCCTCCTCCTCCTCCTCCTCCTCCTCCTCCTTCTCATCATCATCATCATCATCATCATCATCATCATCATCATCATCATCATCATCACCATCAACATCATCAGCAGAATCACCATCACCATCATCATCATCATCAGCATCATCATCATCATCATCATTATCATTATAATCATCATTATCATTATAATCATCATAATCATCATCATCATCACCACCACCATCATATTCAGCACCATCATAACCATAACCATCGCCATCATCATCATCATCAGCAGCAGCATCATCACCATCATCGTCATCATCATCATCATTATCATTACCATTATCATTATCAGCATCATGGTCATCATGGCCATCATCATCGTCGTCGTCACCGGGTCACCATCATCATCATCATTATCAATCATCATCACCATCAGCATCATCATTATCATCATCAGCATCATCATCATCGTCATCAACATCGTCATCGTCATCAACATCATCATCATCAGCATCATCATTATCATCATCATCACTGTCGTCGTCGACGTCATCAGAATCACAATCAGAATCATCATTACTATTATCGAAATCGTAATCGTCATGATCATCATCATCAGCATCATCAGAATCACCATCGTCCCGTCCTCCGTCCTCTACTCGTACTCCTGACCACCAACAGTGATACAATCAGCACCATCGCCGTCGTCATCGTCGTCATCGTCATCATCATAATATTCATCATCTTCATCATTAGCGTCACAATCGTGGTCATAATCATCGTAAGCACCATCATCATCAGCAGCATCATCATCATCAGCAACGTCATCAACGCCATCATCAAAATCATCAGCATCATCATCCAAATACTTATCTTCGACCTCATCAGCATCATCATCATCACCATCATCATCGTCATCGTCGTCAGTATCATCTTCGGCAGCATCAGCATCATCATCACCACCACCATTATCAGCATCCTAATCATCACCATCATGATCATCATCATAATCACCATCACCATCATCAGCATCAGCATCAGCATCAGCATCATCATCATCATCATCATCATCATCATCATCATCATCATCATCATCATCATCATCATCTCCTACTTATCTTCCTCCTCCTCATCCTCACCCTCCTCCTCCTCTTCATCATTTTTCATCACCATAATCGTCATCAGCATCATCATCATCTTCACCCTCCTCTGGTTCGTCATCATCGCTCGCACCTCGTCCCCCCCCCCCGCTGCTTCTCTTCTGTGCGGTCTCCCCTTCCCTGTCCGCTTAGTACCAAGACCTTGCTGCCCCCAAGCCCCACCACCACCACCTCGTCCTACATCCCATCTTCCTGGTAGTGCGACTCCTTTTCCTCCTCCTCCTCCTTCACCTTCCCCCCTCCCCCTCCTCCTCATCCAGCTCGTCCTCCTCCTCCTCCTCCTCCTCGTCCTCCTCCTCCTCCTCCTCCTCCTCCTCCTCCTCCCTCCTCCTCCTCCTCCTGATCCTCCTCCTCCAACTGGTCCTCCTCCTTCTCCTCCTCCTCCTCCTCCTCCTCCTCTTCGTCCTCCTCCTCCTCCTCCTCCTCCTCCTCCTTCTGCTGCTCTCTCTCCCCCTCCGGCTCCTCCTAGGGCCCTCATCTGTAACACCAGAATTACTGAGGTTCGATGTCCGTACCATCATAATCATCATCATCATCATCATCATCATCAGCAGCAGCAGCAGCAGCAGCAGCATCATCATCATCATCATCATCATCATCATCATCATCATCATCATCATCAGCAGCAGCAGCAGTAGCATCATCATCATCATCATCATCAGCATCATCATCATCATCATCATCATCATCATCATCAGCATCATCATCATCATCATCCTCATCCTCATCATCCTCACCATCAGCATCAGCATCATCAGAATCATCCTCCTCATCATCGTCATCATCATTACGTCATCATCGCCCGCATCATCATCACCATCAGCATCACCATTATCATCGTCATCATCAGCATAATATGATTACTCGTATCATCACCATCACCATCATAATCATCATCAGCAGCATCATCATCATCATCATCATCATCATCATCATCATCATCGTCGCCGTCATGCCTCCTCACCACCACCACAAGCATCATCATCAACCTCACCACCATCATAATCATCATCGTAAGTGTCACCATCGTTATCATCATCATCATCATCACTATCACAAGCACCATCACCAGCATCGTCACCACCACTATCACCATCATCATCGTTATCATCGCAATCCTCACCCTCATAATCGTCAGCTGCATCAGCATGGTAGTTACCGTCGTCGTCGTCATGCTTTCCATTACCATCCTCATCATCATCGCCACCATCACCATCATCCACATCATCATCGTCACCATCGTCATCAACAACATCAAGATCCTCAGCATCAGCATCATCATGTGCATCCTCATCCGCATCATCATCACCATTACCAAGATCAGCATCATCATCATCATCATCATCAAAGGCTTCCTCTTGTTCGCCATCATCGCCCGCACGTCGACACCTTCAAGTAAGCCATCCTCCCCCTCTGTTCCTCTTGTGTTCGGTCTCCCCTTATATTTCCGCTTGGTGTTCAGACATCGCTGCCCCACGCCACACCAGACCCTCGTCCTCAACACCCATACTCCTGGAGTTGTGCCTCCCCCTTCTCCTCAACATTCTCCTTTTCGTGACCCCATCCCTCTGCTCCTCCTGAGGCCCTTACCTGCTACTGGAGCTGGTACAGTTCAACCCCACTTCCCTCCTCATCCTCCGTCCGCACGTCATTTTCATCCCCATCCTCACCCTGATGCGGATCTCATCGTCATCACCATCGTCACCATCATCATCGCCATCATGATCATCATCATCATCATCATCATCATCATCATCATCATCATCATCATCATCATCATCATCATCATCCGCACCACCATCAACACCAAAACCGCCGTCATGATGATTTCCCAAACAATCGCCACACCGTCAGTACCATCACCACCATCATCGTCATCATCAAGACCACTGTCATCATCATTATGGTCATCGTCATCATCATTCTCATGATTACTGACATCCCCACTATGACCATCACCACCCCCATCAGTATCAGCAGCACCACCACCATCAAAATTCATGATCATCGCCAGTCGAAAACTATGAGGGTGCACCGGCATCACGATCGAGAAGCAGCAGCATCACCATCATCATCACGACTACCACAATCATCCTCATCATATTCAACATAACCCGTATCCTCATTACCAACAGCAACACCATCATCATCATCATCATCATCATCATCATCATCATCATCATCATCATTGTCCTAATCATCGTCAGTCATCATCGACATCCTAAATCTTCACCAGCAGCATCATCATCAGCATCTGCATCATGATCATCATGATCAGCAACATCATCAACATCAACAGCATCATCATCATCAGCGTCAGCATCAGCATCATCATCATCATCATCATCATCATCATCATCATCATCATCATCATCATCATCATCATCATCATCATCATCATCATCATCATCATCATCATCATCATCATCGGCCTCCGTCCCGTCCCCGCCTTCTCATCATGCGCAATGGGAAGGGATGGGTGGGATCCCCCCCCCCGCGTATTGTTTTACACACAGGACGCCCCTGCCCACGAACAACTGCACCATGCAGTCCACACCTCTTGGGAGGGGCTGCGCCGCACTCCCGCCCCTCGTCACCCTCCATCCTCGTCGTTCTTTCCCTCCGTCGCATCGAATTTCTGCACGTTATCTCGTTCCTCCGCCCCCTCGCCCTCTCCTCCAATTCAGTCTTCTCATCCACCATCCAAGCACGATCCGGCGCGGACTGGGTTATTAACTCCACCAGTGGTCGCATCCGTAGCAAGAGGGACACACCGTGGGGAAAACTCCAAAAGTTGGCACCGGCACTGGCGCGGATGACATCACACGATCCTCGGTCCACGTCACGCTATCCTCGTTTCTCCTCGTCCTCAACATCATCCTTGTCGTCCTCATCCACGTTCCTCTTCCTACTCCTCCTCCTCCTCCTCCTGCTCCTGCTCCTGCCCCTGCTACTCCTCATCCTCCTCATCACTGTCATCTTCATTGATTCTTCTCCTCTCCATCGCCTCCTAAAATATCTTCGATTATCCACGTCAGAAAACTTCGCCTGTCCCTTCTCCTCCTCCTCCTCCTCCTCCTTCTTCCTCGTCCTCTTCCTCTTCCTCTTCCTGTTTCTCTACCTCCCTCCTCCTCCTCCTTCTCCTCCTCCTCTTACTCCACGCGGCTTCCTCATCCTCCTCCTCCTTCACCTGCTCACCGCCCCCCGCTACTTCCCACGACGTCGTCCTCCTTCCCCTGCTTGTCACGCCCCTGGTCGTACTCCTCCTTTCATCTTCATGATAGTGTGACGTATCACTATTCTATGTCTCCCTGACCTCCTCTTTGCCAATGTGAATTCCAATGGACGGCGAATGACATTCAAGGAAGTACCGTGGAGACGAATTGAGCCCAATGGAGTCCTACGGAGGAGAAACACGCGCATTTCAACGACGTCATACGGAGTCATTTGGGTCGCAAAGAAGTCCAATGGAGTGCAATGGAGTCCGATGGAGTACTTTGGAGACCAATGGAGTCATACGGAGCGTAATGGGGTCTTAACGGAGTCCGACGGAGCCCAATGGAGTCTTGCGGAGTCCAATGGAGTCCTACAAAGTCGATTGGAGTCCATGGAGCCCTATGGAGTCATTGGAGTCCAGCGGAGTCCTGATGGGGTTCTGTGGAAACAAGTGGAGCCCAATGGACTCAAACAGATTCCAATGGAGTCCAATGGAGCCAATGGAGTCAATGAAGCCCAATGGAGTCATATGGAGACCAGTGGAGCCCGATGGAGTCCGATTGAACCGAGTAGACTCCGATGGAGTCCAACGGAGTACTATAGAGTCCAAAGGAATCCAGCTGACTCCTATGGAGTCCAATGGGGTCCAATGGGATCCTGTAGAGACCGATGAAGCCCGATGATGTCCACTGCAGTCCGGAGGGCCGGCCAGTGGAATCCCATGGTGTCCAATAGAGTCCAATGGAGTCCATTGGAAACCAATGGAGCCCAATGTAATCCCATGGTAATTCCGATTGACTCTAATGGAGTCCAGCGAAAACGAATGGATTTGAAGTCGCAATTGAGCCCAAATCTCCTGGATATCGAATGCTCGAAATCCACGCAGGTAGGAAATCCACGGCCCGACGCAGCAACCAGAAACGGAGATCGCAAAGGGATAGGACAAGAGGCTGGATACGCAGTGCCCACGCACCCAGGAGGAGGAGGAAGAAGAGGAAGAACAAGAGGAAGAGGAGGAGGAGGAGGAGGAGGAGGAGGAGGCCTCCTCGCCCCCCCCTGTCCGCCCACTTCCCTTTCCCCACCATCCCGTCCCCTTCGCCCCTCGTGCCCCCTCATGCCCCTCCACCGACCTGCTCCTCCAATGTCCCCTCCTCCTCCTCCTCCTCCTCCTCCTCCTCCTCCTCCTCCTCCTCCTCCTCCTCCTCCTCCTCCTCCTCCTGCTCCTGCTCCTAATCCTCCTCCTCCTCAGTATCATCCTCCTCCATTCCTTTTCCCGAAGCCAGTTTTTCGGGCGGGCCAGGCGTTTCGCCTGAGCCTTCCTCATCATTCAAAACCCTGAAGCATGAGAATCCCACCAGCCCTCTGGGCTTAGGTGGTATAACGCGTTTTGTCTTCTCTCTTCTACTGAAACCCCTCCCCCTACCCCCTCCCCTGGGCCAGGAAGGGGGGGTACCGAGGCGTTAGAGCGTCCAAGATGGCCCAAGATTGCTCCAAGAGGGCTTCGAAGTCGCAAGATGGCCTCCAAGATGGCCCATGCTACTTCAAGATGGGTCCAGATAGCCTCCGACATACCCCCAAGAGGCCCCAAGACAGCCCCAAGACGGATCAAAGTGCCCTTCGAGCCCTCCACGGCGCCTTCCAAGATGCCACCGTTCAAAAGCCTAGGGAAAATCAATGTTTTTGGCATTATCGCCCTTTCGCTTCCGATGGGCTTTGGAAGCCTCAAGATGGCCCCAAGATGGCCCAAAAGAGGCCCAAGAGGGGCCCAAGAAGGCCGAAGACGGCCCCAAGATCGCCCGAGAGGCGCCCAAGAGCGCTCTAAGAGGGCCCCAAGATGCCGTTTGGGAGCCTCCGAGGGGGCGGGGGGGGGAAATTTCTCCCCCCCCCTCTTTTTGACCCGTGGTGCCCAAGACGGCCCCAAGAGGCCTCCCAGACCCCCCAAGAGGCCTCCCAGCCTCTCCCCAAACACCCTCCACCCCGCCCTGTTTGGCGGCCCAAGATAGCCAAGCATCGCTCAAGGTAGCCTCCGACAGACCTCCAAGAAACCTCAAGACAGCCTCAAGATGGCCCAAGATAGCCGAGCATGGCTCAAGATGGCTTCCGACACCCAATAGCCGAGCATGGCTCAAGATACCCTCCAAAGGGCCTCAAGAAATCTGGCAATCAATTCTGGATGGGCTAGTGGGGATATCTTTTTTGGTCGCGGCCACCAGCGAAAAGCGCAGGCGGCGAACAGGGTGTCCGGGCCGACGGGCAAACCTAATTAGCTGCAGGGCGCAGCGCGAGCCGGCCGGGCCAGCCCTCAGAGGCAGCAGCTGCGGCAGCGGCGGCGGGGGGCTGGCTGGCTGAACTGCAACGCCCAGGGAAGCTCAAGCATCGTGCAGACCTGCGGCAAAATGCCAGGAAGTCTGTGTTGCGCCGCGGCGCCAGTCCACCACAGTGAAGGTGCTGTCGAGGCAGGCAGAGAGTGACCTGCACGCACAATCCTCACAGACACTGCAGCGGGGAAAGGCTAGGTATACACTGGTCATGGGCGTAGACCTGCTTAATCGGCTGGCCGACGGAAGGCTGGACCACTCCGAGACGCCTCACACGTATCAAGCGGTGCACACCAGTCCCGAGCAAGTAGCAACAAACCGGCCCGAAGGCGATGGCACCTGCGGGCCCGGCCCATGGCCACGACGAGAGAGACGAAGAGAACCGCGAATTGCGCAGAGAGCAAGCCTGACTGGCGGGGATGGACGCCGCCAGCACAGCCAACAGAGCGGGCACCAGGGGGCGACAGCGCCAGGGGCCGATCACCCACATTGCGATGCAGGGCCACGGGGTCCCCGACAGGCCGCCCTGCCCGTGTGGGACCCTCCTGTGGCGGGGGCGGCGGGGACAGACATCGCCAGCCGGCCACATGGATGGGGCCCGCCCGGGACTCCCGGCGCCAAGAGAGAGGAGTGGGGGAGAGGAGGGAGCCAGGGAACGGCTGACGGCCGCACGGATTCCAAGGGGCGGCTGACGGCCGCACAGATTCGCATACAGGTCCACGCCCAGTGGAACGTTACTATCACTGATTGCCCATGTTACCAGGGGCGCAGCTAACGGCTGCTCGAAGCTTTTACCAAGAGCCAGGGAACAGCTGACGGCTGCCACGAGAGGGTACGGGGACGTTCCTTGTCGCGGACACGTCCAAGCCTTGGTCGTTAGCCTGCCCTGCCGCGCCGGGGCGCTGCCCCACTCCCGGCTCGCGGCTGCCCGACTGCCGGAGTCTGCCGGGATCCCCATCAGGCGCCAATGTGGTAGGGATCAGCACTCGGCCGAGTGCTGATCCCTACGAATGCCTGTTCCTTCGTCAGGGTGCCTCTCGGCCTCTTCGGATCCGCTCGAGAAGGAAGTGCCAGGGGTGCGGCGGACGGCCGCCTGTGCTCTTCTATCAAGCTGATTGCCAGAGTGGCCGTGCTGGCAGCACTGGAACTGTCACTGATTGCCCATGTTGCCAGGGGCGCAGCTAACGGCTGCTCGAAGTTTTTAACAAGAGCCAAGGAGCAGCTGACGGCTGCCACGAGAGGGTACGGGGACGTTCCCTGTCGCGGACACGTCCAAGCCTTGGCCGTTAGCCTGCCCTGCCGCGCCGGGGCGCTGCCCCACTCCCGGCTCGCGGCTGCCCGACTGCCGGAGTCTGCCGGGATCCCCATCAGGCGCCAATGTGGTAGGGATCAGCACTCGGCCGAGTGCTGATCCCTACGAATGCCTGTTCCTTTGTCAGGGTGCCTCTCGGCCTCTTCGGATCCGCTCGAGAAGGAAGTGCCAGGGGTGCGGCGGACGGCCGCCTGTGCTCTTCTATCAAGCTGATTGCCAGAGTGGCCGTGCTGGCAGCACTGGAACTGTCACTGATGGCCCATGTTGCCAGGGGCGCAGCTAACGGCTGCTCGAAGTTTTTAACAAGAGCCAAGGAGCAACTGACGGCTGCCACGAGAGGGCACGGGGACGTTCTTTGCTCGCGGAACTTGTCCAGGCCTTGGTCGTCAGCCTGCTCTGCCGCGCCGGGGCGCGGCCCCACTCCCGGCTCGTGGCCGCCCGACTGCCGGAGACTGACGGGATCCCCATCGGGCGCCAATGTGGTAGGGATCAGCACTCGGCCGAGTGCTGATCCCTACCAAAAGCGCCTGTTTCCGACAGGGTTGCTGTCGGCCTCTTCGGATCCGCTCGAGAAGGAAGTGCCAGGGGTGCGGCGGACGGCCGCCTGTGCTCTTCCATCAAGCTGATTGCCAGGGTGGCCATAGGCCTCGACAACTCCGTGCACGGAGGGAAAGCCAGGGTGACAGCTGACGGCCGTCTGGGCTATTGTGGGAGTCGGTACACCAGGGATGCGGCTGACGGCCGCCTGGGGCCTCGACGATCTTTCGCCGTCAGGGCTGCGGCTCATAGCCGACAACTCTGGTTGCCCCCGCGGGAAGCCATCGTTTCTGGATGGGCTGGTGGGGGAACCAAGGCCCACAGGCTCGCGAGGCGGGTCGAAAGCCGACGCGGCTCGCATCGCCCACTCCACCTTCTCGTAGCACTCGTCGCCCTCGACGCTGGCGCGGCACTCCTCTGACAACGGTTAACTGCACTATCGGACGCTCCTCGGACTGCGCCGACGTACATGGCCTGGGACAAACGTCGGGGACCTGCCCACGCCGTGCAAGTGCTGCTGGAAGTCATCAAAGCTGGAGTACTCGTCTGAGGGACCACTCCGGATATTTTGGATGCCCGTCCTCGTCGCCCACTCCACCTCTTCGTAGCACTCGTCGCCCTGGCCACTGGTGCGGCACTCCTCTGTCACGCAGGGAACCGCTCCAACGGTCGCTCCTTGGCTTGCGCCGCAGCACATGGCTCGGGCAAGCGTCCGGGGGCTTGACCGTTGCCTGCAGGTGCTGCTGGAAGCCCTCGAGGCTGGAGTTACTCAACCGTGGGAGATGCTACTCTGGGTGTTTTGATGCCCGTCCGCATCGTCCGCATCACCTTCTAGTGACATAACTCGCCCTGGGTTGAGGCCTGGCATCCCTGCTGACTGCTACGGATCCGGCGGACGGCCAGATGCTCTTGTAACATTGCTACATGCAACCAGGGCGCAGCTGACGGCTGCGTAAAAATCTGGAGAACCAGGGTGCAGCGGACGGCTGCCACGAGAACCGTAGTCGCCAGAGCGCGCGGATCGAACGGGGCACCGTTCCAGGATGGGCAGGTGGGAAACGCGGGGCCACCAGGCACGCGAGGCGGGTCGAAGTCGTCGCGTGGGAAGGTCAGGGGCACGGCTGATGGCCGCATGTACGAGTTCGCCTGCCATTACCTGCTGCTGAGGGCCGCCACTGCCGCCCCCACCTCCACCCAACGCGCAGGGCAGCAAAAATGCGCGAAGCGTCACGATCCCAGAGCACGGCCGTCCGCAGGCACAACAACAGCCGAACGGGCGAATCAGACAGGATGGGGGCGGCGGTTGTTCGCCACAGGCGTCTTCGATTGGTGCCATCGGTGCTGCTGCACACTGGTGCACCTGTAACGCTGCTGCCAGCGAACTTAGTCTACCACACTGGCAATAACGACCAACTTGCACGTCTCCAGGGTAGACCGACGTGAGCAAGCCATCTACATGTATTCCTGTAGGCATAGGCGTACCAACATGCACTGCTGTAGGCATCGGGGCTCCCAAAACTCGTCCAGATCCGCTCCTCGGACTGCGCCGCTGCGCCTGGCATGGGGCAGACCGTCGGAGCCCATGCCGTGCAAGTGCTGCTGGAAGTCCTCGAAGCTGGAGCTACACGTCAGAGGGAGGTATCAGTCCAGTGCTTTTGGATGCCCGCCCGCATCGCCCACTCCACCTCATCGTAGCACTCGTCGCCCCCGACGCTGGTGCGGCACTCCTCTGGCGCTGCGGTCAACTGCACCATCGGGCGCTCCTCGGACTGCGCCGACGCACATGGCTTTGGACAACATCCGAGACCTGTCCACGCCGTGCAAGTGCTGCTGGAAGTCCTCGAAGCTGGAGTTAATCGTCCGAGGGGCCACTCCAGATGTTTTTGGATGCCCGTCCGCATCGCCCACTCCGCCTTCTCGTAGCACTCGTCGCCCTCGCCGCTGGTGCAGCACTCCTCTGTGACGCAGGGAACCGCTCTAATGGTCGCTCCTTGGCCTGCGCCGCTGCACATGGTTTGGGGCAAGCGTCCGGGGGCTCGTCCGTTGCCTGCAGGTGCTGCTGGAAGCCCTCGAGGCTGGAGTTCCACGACAGTGGGAGATACTACTCTGGGTGTCTGATGCCCGTCCGCATCGTCCGCATCACCTTCTCGTGAAATCCCAGCTCGCGGCCGTCTGACTGCCTGAGACTGCTACGGATCCGGCGGACGGCCCGATGTTCTTGTAACATTCCTACATGCAGCCAGGGTGCAGCTGACGGCTGCGTTAAATTTTGGAGAACCAAGGTGCAGCGGACGGCTGCCACGAGAACCGTAGACGCCAGAGCACGAAGAACGATCGGGGCACCGTGTCAGGATGGGCAGGTGGGGAAACGCGAGGCCACCAGGCACGCGATGCGGGTCGAAAGCCGTCGCGTGGGAAAGCCAAAGATACGGCACATGGCCGTCTGCACGAGTCGCTTCCCAGTACCTGATGCCGAGGGCTGCCACGGCCGCCCGCACCCCCACCCAACGCGCAGCCGCCTGAACGCACTGCACAATTTAGCGCCCTCCTGGCCTGACGGGCACGGTGTCTCCAAGGGAGCCTCTTTCGGACAGCCGGAGCCGCGAAGAGGGCTGGGGCACCGGGATGCAAGGGTACCTTGAGCACACGCGGACCCCTCCGCGCCAGGGAGCAACGGAACCTGCAGCCAGGGACACGGCTGCTGGCCTGGAGCTCACGCGGATCCCTCGCCGCCAGAGCGGTGCCACGCTCGCCAACGGTCACAGGGCTGCAAGGGTGCAAAGGAACCACTTCTGGACAGCCGGAGCCACGTGGATGGCTCGGGCACTGGGATGCAAGAGTGTCTTGACCTCTCGCGGGCCCGTCGTGGCCGGGGTCACGGCTGATGGCCGTCGACTCTGGTTGCCCCAGATGGATGCCAGGGTCGCGGCTGATGGCCGTCTGACCGCTCTGCATCGCTGCAACCGCTCCGCTCTCTCCTGGCCAGGGGGGCCCGGTAGGGTGTGACGACCCTGGCACGGGGAAGCAGGGGTGCCTCGTTCGCCAACGGACACAGGGCTGCAAGGGTGCAAGGGAACCTCTGTCGGACAGCCGGAGTCGCGAGGATGGCTCGGGCACAGAGATGCAAGAGTGCCCTGAGCTCTCGCGGACCCGTCGTCGCCAGGGTTACGGCTGATGGCCGTCGACTCTGGCTGCCCCAGATGGGTGCCAGGGTCAAAGCTGGTGGCCGTCTGAGCGCACTGCATCGTAACAACCGTTCCCTCCCCTTCTGGTCTGAGGGGCCCCGCGTCTTCTTGCGAGGTCTGCCGGCCGCCAAGGGCGCCAGGAAGGGCGTCAAGGAGCAAGGGCACCTCCTTCTGACAGTCAGAGTTGTGAGGAGTTCCGACCCCTTCTGGCCTGGCGGGCCCTGCGTCTTCTTGCGAAGTCTGCTGGCCGCCAGGGGTGCCCGAAGGGCGTCAGGGAGCCAGGGTACCTCCTTCTGACAGACAGAGCTCGAGGATCTGGCTTAGTCGAACGGCCTCTCTGTTCGCTGGCCGCACTATCCATGCTGGCCGCTCTGCAGCTAGCCCTCGCCGGGCGATCCGCGCAGCGATGGCGCTCTTGCACGTCACCAGAGCAGCTCTGCCCTGGCGGTCGCGCCGTCGATGCAGCAGAGAAAACGCAGAGAAGTCGCCGCACTGCAGGCACACGCGTTCCGCCTGGCCAACGTCGTCGCCGGGGAAGAGCACGCACAGGCCACCGTGCCCCAGCGGCCCCGGCGCCGACACCCAAGCGTCGTAGGCAGACACGTCGCTGATATCATACTGCTCGGTTAGGACAGCATTGCCCACTTTGAAACGACCGCCAACGGCAGAGGAACGCGTCGATCCGCTCCAGGGTTGCAACATCGCCACCGCGATCTGACCTGGCAATCGCCTGCAGCGAGGCCGGCCGCTCACGGCGAACGACGCGGGCAGACGAGGCGCGCGATGCCGCCCGGCCCCCATAATCGTCAGACTCATCTCGGCGTCCGCCGACAGAGTCGCCCGCGGTTTCGCAAGGCACGGTGGCTACTGGGGCCGGGACGCCTGACGGGGCCATGCGGGCCGGAGCGGGCGGCGCGGTTGGCCGCCAGGCAGGGGCCGGGTCGCCTCTGGCAGCTGGGGCAGAGGGGAACGCTGCACTGCGACATGCGGGGACGAGCCCCTCTCGCCGGCGTTCGCCTTCAGGCCCGCGCCCGTCCACGCTCGCTGGCGCGCCCACACCTGTCGCCGCGAGGCCATCGTCCGATGTGGGAGCGCTGCGGGTCACACCGCGCGCGGGCACGCCGTCAGACACCGCTTCTTTCGAGGCGGGCGCCGCCTCCAGAGCGAGGGGCGGCGTTTCGCTGTCCGCTCGGGCGGAATCGCTGCCAGGGGAGAGAGGGCGAATGGGCGCGAATGGGTTTTTGCCGACAAGCTGGCGGATGGCCTCGCCGCCCTGCCTCTGCCAGGCGGGTCCGTTGTTCCCCCGCGAGGAGGCTTCGAGCGCACCAGGGGCGGCGGCGGGTGGAGCCACAGCGAGACGTCGCTGGGTCTCGCCCTCAACCAGGTGCGACAACGCCCCCAGACTCTCCAGGTAGCGGGCTCCGCGTCTGCCGTCGGCCACGGAGGAGGCCCCCGAGGCGCCGGCCGGAGCGTCTGCGCCGACCACGAGGACGCGCCCGTCTGTGGCCCGCACGCCCGTCCAGGAGTCAGGCGAGCCCTCCAGTCGCGGATGCCCTGGGCCCCGGTCAGTCGCACCTGCGCCCACGCGCCCGTCGCGAGCATGGTGGCAGCTGGCATCCGCTCCTGGATTTACAGCACCTTGGCTCTCTTCCGCGCGGGGTGGGACTACGCTTTCGGGCGCTCTCTCTGCCGCCTTCCAAACTGCCGCCGCGATACCGTCGTCAAGGGTGGGCGCCGATCCAGGCGCACCTTCGGCCACCACCAAAACTCCGACCCAGGGGCGCTGATGGGGGTGAGGAGCTGTAGGAGTGCCGGTTCAGCATGTGTCTCGCTCGAAGGAATGCTGCGGCTGAAAGCAGCTTGTTCCGACATGACCTCCCGGCTGCCTTCTGGTCCACCGAGCCCAGTTCCTCCTTCTGAGTCCGACGTCACAACCGCTCTGGGCTTGGCTTCTCTTCTAGAGGTCCGCTGGCCGCCAGGGGGGCCCGGTGGGGCGTGGCGACCCTGACACGGGGAAGCAGGGGTGCCTCGTTCGCCAACGGACACAGGGCTGCAAAGGTGCAAGGGAACCTCTTTCGGACAGCCGGAGTCGGGAGGATGGCTCGGGCACTGGGGCGCAAGAGTGCCCTGAGCTCTCGCGGACCCGTCGTCGCCAGGGTTACGGCTGATGGCCGTCGACTCTGGCTGCCCCAGATGGGTGCCAGGGTCAAAGCCGATGGCCGTCTGAGCGCACTGCATGGCAACAACCGCTCCGCCCCCTTCTGGCCTGACGGGCCCCGCGTCTTCTCGCGAGGCCTGCCGGCCGCCAGGGGTGCCAGGGAGGGCGCCAGGGGGCAAGGGCACCTCCTTCTGACAGTCAGAATTGCGAAAAGTTCCGACCCCTCCTGGCCCGACGGGCCCTGCGTCTTCTTGCGAGGTCTGCTGTCCGCCAGGGGTGCCCGGAAGGGCGTCAGGGAGCAAGGGTGCCTCCTTCTGACGTCAGAGATGCGCACGCTTTGAAAGGTCTGCTGGCCGCCAGGGGTGCCCGCGAGGGCGTCAGGACCTGGGCACGGGGATGCAAGAGTAACTTGTCTGCCCACGGGCACTGGGCTGCCAGGGTGCAAGGGTACTTCTCTCTGCGGCTGCCGCTGCTGCTGCTGCTGTTGTTGTTGCTGCTGCTGCTGCAGGCGCTGCTGTCGCTGCTGCTGCAGCTGCCGCGGGGAGTCGCCGAAGGCGGCAGCGGCGCCGCCCGCCGCCGCCGCCGCGCCAGCGGCCGCGGCGGCCGCGGCGGCCGCGGCGGCGCCAGCCGCGGCGGGGCCCTTGCGCGGCCGCGCGGGCCACGGCGGCGGCGGCGCCGGCCGCGCAGCCCGCGGCCGCGGCGGCGGAAGCCTCCGCCACGGCGGCAGCGGATGCGGCAGCGGCGGCGGCCGCGGCGCCGGCGGCCGCAGGGGCGGCGGCGGCGGCGCCGGCCACCGAGCCCTCCGCCGCCGCCGCCACCGGCGAGGAGGCAGGAGCGGCGCCGGCAGCGGCAGCGGCGAGGCCAGCGGCCAGGGCGGCCGCGGAGGCCGCCTTGGCCGCGGCCGCGGAGGGCGGCAGCGGCGTCAGCGGCCGCGGCGGCGGCGCGCGCGCACGCGGCCGCGGCGGCGGCGCCGACGCCGGCGGCCGCGGGAGCGGCAGCGCAAGCGGCGCCGGCCGCACGCGCAGCGCCGGCGGCGCCAGCCGCCGTAGCCAGGCCAGGGGGGCCGCCGCCGGCGGCAGGCCCGGCCGCGGTGCCCCCGTCCAGAGAGGCGCCAGCGCCGCCAGCAGCAGCAGCAGCAGCAGCAGCAGCGCCCGCGGGGCCAGCGGCCAGCGCGGGCCGCCGCTGCCGGCGGCGGCACGCCGAGCGCGACACCGCGGCGGAGGCGCCGCGCGGCGGCCAGGCACGGGGAGGAGGGGGCGAGGCGCCCGCCATGGCACGGGGAGGAGGGGACAAGGAGGAGGAAACCCCTTCCGGGACCCCCCTGGGCCGCGCCGGAGGACGGGGCCGACCTCCGGCCCCAGGCGCGCAGCCGGCTCGGCTCGGCTTGAGCCAGAGCGGCTGGAGCCAGGGGGGTCACGGACGCTAGTGGGGATACTTTTTGATCGGCGGCTCCAGGGAGGGCTCCAGGAAGCGGGTCAATCTCGGCTGGGGCGCAGGGCGAGACAATTGGCAACGACGGCGCATAGGCCGACGCAGCAGGTGCACGTGCCAGGGACAAAATGACCCTCATTAAGTGCCGACCAGGAGGCGGGAAACGGCAACAGGCGGAAACAGACGGAGGAGAAGGCGCAGAGTGGCGCCAGCCCCCACCGAACTGGCCAGCACGCAAGGGCGCGAACGCCGTGCTGGGGCAGCACGAAGGGCCAGCGGGGCCGCACCGTCAAACACGGCGAGGAGGCGCAGGAGCGAGGACAGCGGCGGGCACGAAAGCACGCGAGAACAGAGAAGGGGAGAATCAGGGAACGCCTCACTCACAAGACTCCTGGGAGAGCACGGGCATGAGCGACACACCTATGGAGGGAGGTCCACCCAGTCTTCCGACCCAGCCTTCCGAGTCCATAAGCTGCAACATCCTGACTGGGAGCCGGGGGGGACAGTTGCAAGCTCGCGTCGAGCACCAAGGACCACTTAGCGGGAGGGCCGAGGAACGCTGTCAACAGGTATACCACTGAACAGTAAGGGGAGCTCGACGTCGGCGCCGGCCATGGGGCGAGCCGAACCAGTAGACGGCGTACAGCGCGGGCAGCTTGTACGTCCCGGGGGACGAGGGTAACATATGCAAGCGCCAGCCGAGGTAGCGGGGCCGGACCAGATGGGGGAACAACGGTGGCCCGCCAAAGGATGTACTACTTGACGGGACAGCCTCCCTCGGTCCAGCCCCCTGTGGTGCCTCAATCACAAAAACTCCTGGAAGAGCTCGGGCATGGGCGACAGACCTACGAAGGAAGGTCGCCCCAGTCTTCCGCCCCAGCCTTCAAAGTCCATAACCTGCAACATCCTGACTGAGAGTCGGGGGGAAATTGCTGCAAGTACGAGTCAAGCACCACGGACCACCCTGCGGGGGGCCGAGAATCACTGCCAACAGGTATACCACTGAGCAGCAGCAGGAGCTCGACGGCGGCGCCCGCCATGGGAGACGAGCCAAACCAGTCGACGGCTTGCAACGCGGGCAGCTCGTCCGTCCCGGGGGACGCGAGTACCAGATGCAAGCGTCAACCGAGGTAGCGGGGCGGGACCTGATGGGGGAACAACGGCGACCTGCCAAAGGATGCACCACTTGACGGGACAGCACTCCCACTGTCCAGCCCCATGCGGTGCCGGAGGGGGGATGGCGAGCCAGGCTTCGCCATGCCGTAGTCCAGCACCTTGACCGCGAACAGCGCCCAGTCCACGCGAGCGAGTCGCGCCCGCACCAGGGGCTGGAGGAGAAGCACTGGCGGAAACGCTGCCGCAAACCCTGGCTGTCCAGAATAACACAAGGCAGCAGAGCAACCCGACTGTACCTTGGGCCCACCAAGCGAGGACCCAGGCCCGTGGATGCCTGAGTGCTCCGGCGGAGTCACAACGGGGGAAATCCGCGCGGCGCAGCGCGCCGCGTCGGCACGAGAGGAGGAGGAGGAGGAGGAGGAGGAGGAGGAGGAGGAGGAGGAGGAGGAGGAGAGGCGCAGCCGATAGCCGCAAATCCAATAAATAAATGGAGGAAGAGGGAGTGGCGACGCCAATGGAGAATCTGTGGGCACAGTGGCCCCTGCGCCCCCTCCACCGTGCGCTGCGGGGGATCCTCTGCGACCGCGGGGGGAACAGAGCGACGCGCCAGTGCGGGGGGGAAGCCTGGTGGTCCGTCACCCGGCAGTGTACCCAGGCGGAGCGCGCAGAGGACTGTTGTCGGACGGCGCGTCCAGAAGGGGGTACTCCGCGGCTTCCGCGGCCTCCGCCGTCTCCGCCGAGACCTCCCGCTCCTTCCCTCAGGCCAGCTGGCGCAGCACTGTGAGTACTGTGGCCTCTGAGATCCCTCCACCGTGCGCAGCCGAGGGTCCTCTGCGACCGCGGGGGGAACAGAGCGCCAGACCTCTGCGGGGGGCTGCGCTGTCACTTGCTCAGAGCAGCACCGCCAGGGGGAAGCACGAGAGGCGTAACCACGCGACGTGGCACGACGGTCGTGGCCAACTGGTGGGGATACGCAGAGCGCAACGAAGCCCAGCATTCTTTTGCTTGCCTATTGCGACCGCTCCAGGGGGGACCAGACAATTCGTCGCCCACACAGCGTGTTTCCTCCGACGCGGCGTTGACCACATCCTCCGCCGTCCCGCCGGGACTTCCCACTCCGTTCTTCTGTCCTGCTGGTACAGAGGACTGCTATCGGACGGCGCGTCCAGGGGGGGTACTCCGCGGCTTCCGCAGCCTCCGCCGTCTCCGCCGAGACTTCCCGGCCCGCCCCTCAGGCCGGCCGGCACAGCTGAAGGGGGGGGGGGGGGGGGCGTTCATCCGCGCGGCGCAGTGCGCCGCATCGGCACGAGAGGAGAAGGAAGAGGAGAGGCGCAGCCGATAGCCGCAAATCCAATAAACAAATGGAGGAAGAGGGAGTGGCGACGCCAATGGAGAATCTGCGGGCACAGTGGCCCCTGCGCCCCCTCCACTGCGCGCTGCGGGGGATCCTCTGCGACCGCGGGGGGAACAGAGCGTCAGACCAGCGTGGGGGGGGAAGCCTGGCGGTCCGTCACCTGGCAGTGTACCCAGCGGACCACACAGAGCGTGAAGAAGTCCAGTATTCTCAGCACGCCTATTGCGACCGCTCCTGGGGGGGCCAATCAATTCGTCACCCACACAGCGCGTTTCCTCCGACGTAGTGTTGACCACATCCCCCGCCGCCCCGCCGCGACTTCCCACTCCGCTCCTCCGCCCTGCAGGGACAGAGGACAGCTGTCGGACGGCTCGCCCAGAGGGGGGTGCTCCGCGGCTTCCGCGGCCTCCGCCGTCTCCGCCGAGACATCCCGCTCTTTCCCTCAGGCCGGCTGGTACAACACTGTGAGTACTGTGGCCTCTGTGATCCCTCCACCGTGCGCTGCGGAGGGCCCCCTGCGGCCGCGGGGGGAACAGAGCGCCAGACCTATGCGGGGGACTGCGCTGTCACTTGCTCAGAGCAGCACCGTCAGGGGGAAGCACGAGAGGTGCGACCACGCGACGTGGCACGACGGTCGTGGCCAACTGGGGGGGATACGCAGAGCGTAAGGAAGCCCAGTATTCTTTTGCTTGCCTATGGCGACCGCTCCAAGGGGGACCAGACAATTCGTCACCCACACAGCGTGTTTCCTCCGACGTGGTGTTGACCACAGCCCCAGCCGTCCCGCCGGAACTTCCCACTCCGTTCCTCAGTCCTGCTGGCACAGAGGACTGCTGTCGGACGGCACGTCCAGAAGGGGGTACTCCGCGGCTACCGCAGTCTCCGCCGTCTCCGCCGAGACCCCCCGCCCCCCCACTCAGGCCGGCTGGCACAGCTGAGGGGGGGGGACGTTCAAGGAGGAGGAGGAGGAGGAGGAGGAGGAGGAGGAGGAGGAGGAGGAGGAGGAGGAGGAGGAGGAGGAGGGGAGTCACAGCCGGTAGCCGAACACCCCGGTGAACGGGAGGAGGAGGCGGAAGAGGCAGCACCACTTCGATGCTGAGGCGGAGTCGCCACAGCGGCTCCTCCACTGCCCCCAGTGGAGGGTCTTCAGAGACCGCGGGGGGGAACAACACGCCAGCCCACTGTCGGAGACTGTGCTGTCGCCTTCCAAGCAGCGCAGCCTGGAGACGGCTCGCGTCTCCAGCTGGTGGGGATACGCAAGCGGGGGGAAAAAAAAACGCCTACTTTTGCTTGCCTATTGCGACTGCTCCTGGGGGGGCCAGTCGATCCGCCACCCACGCAGCGCGTTTCCTCCGACGCAGTGCTGACCACAGAGGGGGGTAGCAAGGCTACTGTGGGGAGACGGCACACCACTGTTTCTTGCGCTTCTTGGGGGCCTGGTTGCTCGGGTGGCCCTTTGCCGCGTGGTGATCACTGCTCCCACCTCCGCTCCGACCCAGGCGCAACTGCCACGGCCGAGCCCAGTCGACGTCGAGGCCCAGCGCGTCGCTGAGGACCCGTACGTCGCACTTGTGGCTGCGAGGAAGAGGTGGCAGGTTTGCGGGTCGTGCCGAAGCGGGTCGAGCGCGCCCTTGCTCCCGGGCACAGTCTGCCGCTTGGCGAAAGCGTGCCAGGTGCCAGTGAACATCGGCCCCAGTGTGACTCGGAGTCGTCGCATCGCCTCGCGGGGTGTCTCCCTGGCGAGGTCCCACTGGAGGTTGTTGTCACCTCTCCCAGTGTCCAGGTTGTTGTCACCTCTCTCTGAAACTTTTGTTTCACTGGGGTCGGGGCTTCCGTTGACGCTGGGGGCAGTTTGCGCGGCTCGCAACATAGCAACGCCATTCAGCGCGCGCGGGGGCGCACGCGGGCACTCAGAAGCGCGCAGCTACTGGGAAAGACGCCCGCAAGCGGCCATGCGAGACCACGGGCGCTCACAGGAACGCGCGGAATCACTGGCAAGCGCCCCCGCGTGTTCACATCTCCCCAAAAAGATTGGCGAGACTTTCCACGCGTGCCCACGAGCGCCCGCAACTGATCACGCAGCGCCCGCGGGCGGTCGCAGTCGCGGGCACGCGCCCAAAGGCGGCCGCGCAAGCGCAGAAACGCCCGCCGAAACCTCCCCCGCATGCACTGCTCCGCAGGCACTCGGAGGCCTCCGCCCAGCGTCGCGACCAGGGGGCCACGTAGTGAGCCGGGCGAATGTTTATCAGCCTTGCCGGTCGCCCTCGGCATCCCTGCGCGCGCTGGCAAGGGGCGTGTTCTACAGACAGCTTCCGGAGGCCCATCGACCCCCAACGCATATTGAACTGCTGACGAGGGAGCCTGAGCGCGTTCCAGCATTTACAAGAACGTCATGCCGCAGAGGGGGGCCTTGGCCACAGACGGCCAAAAATAAATGCTTGGGCCTGCGAGTTAACATATTTGCATGGGCAAGTAAAGAAGCATTACACATACGCCAGTATAGAGAAATATACATGCATGGGCGGGCGTACATAACGATATGCACGGACCAGTGTAGCACGACAGCTGTGCGCAGGTGCATCCAGAATGTGGCGACATTTTCCCGGCCGCCCATGTACGCAGAGGGCCTCAATCGGGCATTGCCTTTTGGATGAGCACTGCCTCGCGGGATTATCGCGTGGCTTTGCTAGGCTCTCACTGGTCTCATGGGGTTCGCTCGTCGGGCTATCACGTGTCTCGCGGGGTTCGCTCGTCGGACTCGTCGGGCTCTCACGGCCTCGGAGGGCTACAACGAGATTCCCAAAGGGCCCCAAGAGGGTCCCAGATGGCCCCAAGAAGCGCAAATCAAGATCCCAACAGGGCCATATGAGGGTCCCAAGAGGCCCCCAGAGGTGCGTCACGGCCGTGAAACATCCCCGGGGCCCTCTCGGGGCCCTCTTGGCCCCCCCTGGGAGCCTCCTCGGGCCCCTCAAAGACGGCGGCAGAGGCGCCAGGAAGAGTCAAGAGAGGCCTCCAAGAGGGCCCCAAGAGGCCCCCAAGAAGGCCCACGGGATTACGCACCACAAGGGGGTCGGTTGGTAGATATTCCGGGGCCCCTCTTGGAGACATCTGCGGTGCTCTTGGGAGCCATCTGGGGGCCACAGGGAGCCTTGTGGGGCCCCTTTTTTCCAGCCCTCCGAGGCCGTCTTCCCTCCTGCCTCCCCCCCCTACTTTATACTGCTTCCTCCTGCAGCCCCCATCCTCTGCATCCTCCCCCTGCCTCCCCCCCCCCCCTTCCTCCTCCTCCTCCTCGCCCTCCTTCATCCTCTCTTGCACTTGTATATTATTATTCCTCATCCTCCTCCTCCCTCCTCCTCTTCCTCCTCCTCTTCCCCCTCCTGCCTCCTCCTGCTCCTCCGGCCCCTCAGGGCAACAGGGGCCCCGGAGCATTACGAGTGCCGTTGGGGTCCGCACTGCACTCCCCACTGCACTCCCCACTGCACTCCCCACTAGCGCCCCACGAGCGCACCACTAACGACTGTCACAGGGTTCGTGGCCATGCCGATTCGGCTTAAAGTCGAGTGCCACAGTCGACTGCGAAGTCCCGCTTAAGATTTCTCGCGGGCTCGTTGGTGGGCTCGCTAGTGGGCCCCTTAGTGGGCTCGTTAGTGGGCTCGTGACGTTAGTGGGTCCCTTAGTGGGCTGGTTAGCGGGTCCCTTAGTGGGCTCGTTAGCGGGCTCGTTAGTGGGTCCCTTAGTGGGGGCGTTCGGGGGTCCGCTCCTGGGCCGTTCGCGGGCGGCCTCCTGGAAGAGCCTCGTTGTTGCCTGGAGGGCTTCTTGATGCGAGTCCTGAGTGACTTCGCCCAAGAGGGTCCGAAAAATTTCAAGACCCACCGATGAGAGCCCAACGAAGACTTCGAGAGTCCGACGGAACCCGACGGAGCCGGAAGGAGCCATACGGGGCCCGACGGAACCCGACAGAGCTCAAAAGGGAAAGGAAAAGGCGACAGGATGAGCCCGACGAAGCCTGACAAAGCCCGACTAGAGGAAGGAGGAGGACACGGAAAGGAGGAGGGAGGATGACAAGGGGAGAGGGAGAGCCCGACGGAGCCCAATCAAGCCCGCAAGAGCCCCACGAGAGCCTCGCGAGAACCCCTGGGGGAGCCCGGCGAGAGCCCCACGTGAGCCCCACGAGACCCCGAGCGAACCGAGGAACGCCCGGCGAAATCCTCGCGGGGAACCCCATGACAGCCCCCCGGGACCCCCGCGAGAGCCCGACAAGCGAGCCCCACGAGACCCGTGGGAGCCCAACAAAGGCCCACGGAAACCCCGCGAGGCAACGCCGGTCCCAAAGACAGTGCTCGAGAGAGGCAGGCCGCGTACCTTGACGGTCGAGTAATCGTTACCACATGTTGGATGCACTTGTGCATCGCTCTCGTTCTTCACTGGCCCATGCACGTGTTTTTCTTTACCCGCCCACGCATGCATATTTCCATATGCTGGCCGATGCTCAATGTCGTGTTCTATACCGGTTAATGCTCACATGGTCGCACACTGGCCCACGCATATCTTGCGCACGTCTGTGGCGAAGGTCCCCTTTGCAGCTCAACTGTTATACACGTTGAAGCACCCGCAAGTTCCTTAATCGGCAATGTAATTTGGGCCGATGGCTCGATGGGCCGTCGGCAGTCGTCTGCAGAAAGCACCCCCTGTCAGCGCGCGCAGGGATGCCGAGGGCGACTGACATGGCTGAGAAACACTCGCCCGACTCACTATGTGAGCCTCCCGGGCGCGACACTGGGAGGAAGCCTCCGAGTGCCTGCAGGGCGGTGCATGGCAATTTGTGAGCGTTTGACAGCAATGGCCACCTGTGAGTGCGTTGCAATGTCGGGAAGGCGTTGGCGGGTCAATTCCAAACCACGCCAAAATAATGACCACGCGTTTAAGACGACTCCGCCGCTATCATGCAACGCGCATGCCGTTGGGCACGCACCGGGCCCCGCCCCGCGCTATCGCCATGGCCGCGAATCATTCTGGCGAGATGAGCAACCATGGGCATGCGCGCGCCCGCGATTCAGCCATCCCCCTAGAGAAGGAGGGGGCAAAACCATAGCGCCCGAATCCAACAAAAACGGCAATGAGCAATGAGTGCGGAGCGCGAGCCCAGCGCGCCCCGCAAAAACAATACAAGGGTATATATATATATATATATATATATATATATATATATATATATATATATATATATATATATATATATATAATATCACACACACCACACACACACACACACACACACACACACACACACACACACACACACACACGAACAACAACAAAAACAAAAACAAAAACAAAAAAACAACAAACAAACACCCCAAAAAAAAAAAAAAAAAAAAAATGATCCTAGCCTTGGGGAGAGCTGATTGTTGATTCCTGTTGTGTACAGCTGTTGTCCCGTGCCGGGGTCTTTGGGCTCTGGCCATTGACGCGAGTCGGGCCTCTGGTGCAGCCGTGTGTCCTGGCCGCAAGTCTCCACCGCACGGGCCTCGCTGCCCCGGCTGGGGGGCTCGCGATCTGCTCGCGACAGCTCCAGCTGCACGCCTGGCAGGGCTTTGCGGGGAGATGCTGGCCCCATGGTTGGCCGCCAGGCCAGGGTCGGATCGCGCCGGGCGGCCAGGGCAGACGCAGCCTTGTGGCACGTGGGGGGGGGGCCCTTTCGCTGACGTTCGCCCTCGGGCCCGCGCCCGCCGTCGCTCCCAGGTGCGCCCCCTTTGGTCAGCGCAGGACTCTCTCCGGCCTCTGGGGCGCCGCTGGTTGTGCCGGGCGCGCGCACGCTCGGCGGCGCAGCTTCAATAGCCGGGGCGCACGCTGTTTTGCCAGTGGCGCCCTGGACGCCTGACGAGGGCGTCTGGGGTTCGCCGCCCATAAGAAGCTCACTGACAGGGGACGGGGGGCGAATGGGCGCGAAGAAGTTTCTCTCGACGAGCCGGCGCATGGCTTCGTTGTCCTGCGTCTGGGCGGCTGCCCCGTGGTCCCCCTGCTGCGCGCGTGGCTCTCCCAGAGGACTGCTGACGGACTGATTGTCCTGAGGGGGGTGCTCCGCGGCTTCCGCAGCCTCCGCCGTCTCCGCCGTGACTTCCCACTCCTTTCCTCTGGCCTGTTGGCACTGCTGGAGGGGGGGGGTCGTTAGTGTGAGCTGTACACTGGTCACTGCAGGCTACCTCCTCTCGATTCCCCACTGGGACATCGTCGTCTGTCCACGATGCGGGGGGCGGCATCGTGTCCCCATCCTCAACCGCCTCTCGATTCCCCTCTGGGACGCCATCAACTGTCGACGAAACGGGGGGGGGCACGCTGCTGCCGCTGTTGCTGCTGCTGCTGCTGCCGGCACCAGACACCTTGCCCAGAGCGCTCAGGCCACCCGGAAGGCTCGCAAAGGCAGGCCCCTTGAGGGCGACACCTCCCGACCACCGGAGGAACTCCGGCGCGACGCACCCCAATGGCGGCCCGCGTGTCGACGCGGCCGTGCTTGATCTCGGTGCGCCTCCTCCTGCATGTAGAACGCGTCCGCATCGCCGCCCTTCGCAAGGCCGATCGGGCCCCAGTAGCCGACGGGCGCCTGCGCGCCCAGCTCGCTCTCGAGAGGGCGCGCAGCGGCGAATCCGTGTAGGTCGCCCAGTCGCCCCAAGCGGAGCCCGTGAGGTTGTCCTGGAAGAACACCCCGATGATGGCCATCATGGCCAGGCGGCCTTTGGCCAGCTCCGCGCTCAGGGTCCGCTCGTTCTTCTCAGGGCCCTCGATGCCGTCCCCCTTGAACACGCCGAGGGCCCCGAAATACGACTTTCCGAAGCCCGCCTCGGATCTGCAGAGCTTGCCCGGAGGATCCGCGGGGCCCCGCCTGGCCGCGCAAAGCTCGAGGGAGCCGCAGAACAGGAACATCTGACCCCAGTCGGCACCAGGCACCTTGCCCAGAGCGCCCAGGACATTCGGACGGCTCGCCAAGACAGGCCCCTCGAGGGCGACACCTCCCGGCCACAGGAAGAAATCCGGCGCGATGTACCCCATGGCGGCCCACATGGTCTTGGTCTTGGTCTTGGTCTTGGTGGGGGGCATGAACGCCCGGACGGCGGCCCCCGCCGACCTATCAAAAGACGAAGCGCACAGGCCGACACGAGATACCCGCCAGGAGGAAGGGGGAGGCGGAGCAGGAGGAGGGGGAGGAAGGGGAGGGGGAGGAGGAGGAGGAGGGGGAGCGGATGGGGGAGGAAGGGGAGGGGGAGGAGGACGAGGGGGAGCAGGGGAGCAGGGGAGGAGAGGATATCCCGTAGCGGGCCACAGGGACACCCAAACACTTGTTTGCGCAGGGTCCAAATGGTTGGCCGTTCACCCTTGAAAAAAACCGGCTGGGATCACTGCGCACCCGTACATCCCGGACAACGTACACAACATAAGAGCGCACCACACACACTCATGAGTACGCACAACACAACACACGGTACCATACACAATGTACATACACGCACAGTGCGTATCCATTTATGCGACTCCCCGCCCATGCGACGTTCCCTCCAATACGGTTCGCACGCGGCCTGGATCCTCCGAGGTTGCATCACATGCCAACAGGGTGCAAGACCCCCACCCAAAGAGGCCCAGTGCAAGACCGGACCCCGGCGCAGCGGGCGGCCCGAAGGCGAAGGCGGCAGAAGCAACCAAGCGAGAACACGGGCACGCACAGCTCGCAGCTTGGCGAAATACAAGATTACGCTCGAAACCCGCCAGATCCCGGACAACGCACACAACAGAATAGCGTACCACGCACACTCACGAGCACGCACAACACAACACACGGTAGTACGCACAACACAAGACACGGTGCCATACATAATGTACATACACGCACAGTGCGTATCCCTTTACGCGACTCCCCGTCCATGCGACGTTCCCTCCCATACGGTTCGCAAGCGGCCTGGGCCCTCCGAGGTTGCATCACATGCCAACAGGGTGCAAGACCCCCACCCGAAGAGGCCCGGTGCAAGACCGGACCCCGGCGCAGCGGGCGGCCCGAAGGCGAAGGCGGCACAAGGAACCAAGCGAGAACACGGGCACGCACAGCTCGCAGCTTGGCGAAATACAGGATTACGCTCGAAGCCCGCCAGAGTTCCCCCACCCACCCTCCGAGAAATGCCAGAAGAACCAACGTTTCCAAACTGCTCGGTAGCCACTGGCGTCCCCGGTCGCCTGGCCAAAACATGTAAGGTCGACACCTTAGGACCGGCAGCGCGCCGCACAGTAACCCGCGCTCCACCTACACCAGGGCGCGGTGGTCAGGCGCCCCCCAGCGCTAACGACTAGTGTGTGGCCAGGGGAGATGTCCGGAGACATCAACCGCCCCCGGCCCAGGGACTGTCGAGCGATGCCCTCCCGCCCTGGCAGGAGACACGAGCAAGAACAAAGGGAACGAACGACCCAGGGCAGAATGCGCACAGCGGACTCGGAGTCCATCCGCTGTGCACTGCAGGGGTTTGCCGTGCCGGCTCGCGCAGCATTTCTGGAAAACCATGGACTAGTCTCCATCCTATGTAGCCGGCCCGTTGCCCCACGACCTGGCCGGGCGGCCTGGGCATCCATGGGTCTACATAACCACAAGCGCGCTAAACGAGGCACAGTAGCTCCTTTCCGACTCGGCGGTCTGTGGACGCGCCAGACCAGAGATGGCGAGTCTCGACCCGACGCCGCGGCCCAAGGAGCAGGGCGTGGGGCGGCGAGGATCAGAACCGCGCCCTACGCTGAAGAGTCTGAGCACGAACAACCAAACCAGCACCACACAGCCCAAAAGAACCTCCTTCGCAAAACAACTATAGTTCATGGAGACTCGCGGCACGAAACACACGCACAAGCACAAACACATCACGCACAATACAAGATTGGAAACACACCTCCGAACGCAAGCTCCTTGAACCAATACTGCATGACCCCGCCGCCCGGCGGCCCACATGGCGACGCGGCCGTGCTTGATCTCGGTGCACCTCCTCCTGTAGAAGACATCCGCACCGCCGTCCTTCGCAAGGCCGAGCGGGCCCCAGTAACCGACGGGCGCCTGCAGGCCCCACTCGCTCTCGAAGACGCGCAGCGGCGAATCCGTGTAGGTCGCCCAGTCGCCCCAGGCGGAGCCCGCGAGGCCGTCCTGGAGGAACATCCCGAAGATGGCCATCATGGCCAGGCGGCCGTTGGCCAGCTCCGCGTTCAGAGGCCGCTTCTTCTTCTCAGGGTCCGCGATGCCGTCCCCCTTGAACACGTTGAGGGCCCCGAAGTACGACTTTCCGAAGACCGCCTCGGAACCGCCGGGCTTGCCCAGGGGGCCCGTGGGGCCCTGCTCGGCCGTGCAAAGCTCGAGGAAGCCGCAGAACAGGAACCTCTGACCCCAGTCGGCCCCAGACACCTTGCCCAGAGCGCTCAGGACATTCGGAAGGCTCGCAAAGGCATGCCCGTCGAGGGCGACACCTCCCGGCCACCGGAAAAACTCCTGAGCGATGTACCCCATGGCGGCACACATGGCGATGCGGCCGCGCTTGATCTCGGTGCACCTCCTCCCGTAGAAGACATCCGCGTCGCCGTCCTGCGCAAGGCCGAGCGGGCCCCAGTAGCAGACGGGCGCCGGCACGCCCAACACGCCCTCGAAGGCGCGCAGCGGAGAGCCAGCAGCGCCACGGCCAGCTGCCACAGCCACCGACTGCGGCGGCAGCGGCCCGCCCAAGGCGGCCGCGGCGGCGGAGGCGGCGGCAGCGGCCACGGCGGGCGCGGCGTCACCGTCCTTCGCGAAGCCTGCGGGGTCACAGAAGCACACTGGCGCCTGCACGTCCATCTCGCTCTCGAAGGCGCGCAGCGGGGAGTCCGTGCACAGCGCCCAGTCGCCCCACGCGCTGCCCGAGACGCCGTCCTGGTTGGACATCCCGATGATCGCCATCCTCGCCAGCCTTCCGTTCGCGATCTCGGCGTTCAGCTTGCGGTACTTGGTCTCGTCGGTCGGCAAGGTGCTGCCGATGGGCACGCCCAGGACGCCGCCGTTCTCGAAGTCGCCGGGAGCCCTCGACGGGTCGTCAGCGGGGGCAGCTGCCGCCAGCGGCCCTCCGGAGGCGGCCGCGGCGGCGGCGGCGGCTGCGGCGGCCGCGGATGGCGCTTCGGCAGGCGCGGCGGCACCAGTGGCCGCGGCGGCCACTGCCGCGGCCGCCGCGCCCGCGGCCGCCGCGGCCGCCGCAGCGGGCCCCAGGGCGGCAGCTCGCGCCACGGCGCCGGCGGCCGCGGCGGCCACGCCGCGGCCCGGCCGCCGCGACGGGCCGCGGCGGCCGCGGCGGCGGCGGCGGCCGCGGCCGCCTCTGGGTCAGCTTCACGATCAGCGGCCGCCGCCAGCGGCCCGCCAGAGGCGGCCGCGGCGGCGGCGGCGGCAGCGCCGGCCCGCGGCGGGCGCAAGGCGGGCGCGGCGGCGGCACCCGCGGCCGCAGCGGCCACGGCGGCGGCCGCCGCGCCCGCGGCGGCGCGGCCGCCGCGGCCCGCCCCAGCGCAGCAGCGCGCGCCACAGCGCCGGGGCCGCGTCTGCCGCCGCCGGCCGGCCGCCGCCACGGCCGCGGCGGCCGCGGCGGCGGCGGCGGCCGCGGCGGCGGCGCCGCCGGCCACGCCGAGGCCGACAGGGGGCCGAGCTCGGCCGCGGCGGCGGCCGGCCGGCCGGGCCGGCCGCTGCGGCGGCGCAGCTGGCGGCGGCGCGCCGCTGCCGCCGCCGCCGCGCCGAGCGCGACACCATGGCAGAGCGAGCGGGGGCACGGAGGGGGGCGACCCCCTCGCACGCCCCCGCGGGCGGGGATGCCGAGGACCGAGGGGCGGGGGCCCGGCCAACCACTGAGGCCCGCTTGAGCCAGAGCGGCTGGAGCCAAGGGGGCTCGAGCCAGGCTACGGACCTAGGGGGGTACTTTTTTTTATCTGCGGCTCCTGGAACGATTCCAGAGAGCGGGTCAATCAAGCCTGGGGCGACAAGCGAGACAATTACCAGCGAAGGCACATAGGACAGCGCCAGAGTGCACATGCGAGGAACAAAATGAACCTCATTAGGGCCGACCCAGGAAAGGAGACGGCAGCAGACTAGAAGGCCGGCGGAAGGGCGCAATGTGGCGACAGTCGAAAACGCACTGGTAAGCTTAGATATATGTTCCGCCTTAGGCGCTCCCATATCCCAGGCTTTGGCTCATATCGCATGAGCAAGAGAGCGAGACGAAGCATGGGATCTGGAGTAAAGGATAGAAGGGGCATCTTCAATGGAAAAGGTATTTTCCGATCTCAGATACAAGTCGTGCGCCTCGGTGAGGCACAGTCACATATTAGGCCGGGCCCGGCTTGGGCCAGGCACGGCAGCGGTGCATGCTCGATATACATATCGCCTTTAACCTTCTCCGTTAAAAGTCGGAGGGGGAGGAGACGAGCAAGCACCGCACTTCTACATTACACGGAAAAACAGTGCTAGGCAACAGCGGCTGCCTACAAGGCAAGGGCGCGCGAGTAGCCTCGCTACCGGCGAGTTCCCTCGCTACTAGAGCGCACCTGCATGCGGGTTTCCCCGCTAACTCGGGAGGCAGGGCCGTCCTGAGACGACCTGCCCGCCCTATACGGAGTATGTTTCTTCAGCTCATGCTCGAAGGATTGCTGACCGGCCATTACTTGTAGGAGCAACGCGCGGTCAATACTACCTTTGGTATGACCATCGGCAGTCATATCCCGCGTGTCACACCATTGAACGCTTTCAACGATTCCGCGCTCCATCATCTGGCGGATCCAGCTAATGTGCCCAAGCAGAGTACATGCCGTGGGCCTCTTCAGATCTTTGCTAGACAAAGACTTGAAGACAGACTCGGCATCAATACTCTGAGTGACTTTGAGACATAGACCACCCATTTCCAATATGTTCTTTCACTGTGTGGGGGTCAATGGTCCCGAGTGTAGCTCGTGGAGCGTTACAATGGTCGGGTAGCAGTCTTCCAAGTTGTGGGCTGCTGCCAGTGTTTCCGCAGAGTAGCTCGAACGCACCTGCAGTCGATGAGACTTGCAATATGCGTCCACCAGGTGCACGACGGGTTTCCCTGCTTGCGTGTGGCCACGCCTCAGCAGGTTAGCCCCGCGGATACCGTAACCTTTGACTTCGTCGTCTTCATCTCCGTTGAGACGACAATAGCCAGAATCGCTATGCAGGTCGACCTCTCCTGTTGGAGGCATAGCTTGATACACTATCTTCTTCGGACCTGCCTGCAATTTCCTGGTAACCGCGTTCAGTCGTCGTACCTGGATGTTTGTCGGTTCCTGGATACGTTGTAGTGAGACAACATAGACCATTAGCCATATCTGCGTGATCAACGCATAGGCTAGAGCGCCACGAAGACTGACGAACATGTCAGAAATCGTCTTTGTCGCTTTGCTCTCAGGATCAGCGCCCGTGAGCTCTGGATGTGTGATAGGACGAAGCTGTTTGATGTATTCGTCCTGATCAAGGGTGACGCTCCCATCATCGGTCTTGTTGTACCGAACGGCACAGTTTGTGTACGTGTGCTTGTTCAGTTTGCACTTTCCAAACGTATCTTCAACACACTTGACATACTTGTCAATAGAATCTTCCTTCCCAGTCATATTGATATCATCAACGTGTTTGGCTGTCAAGAGGTTTGAGCTCATCTCGAACTCTTCGTCGTATGAAGTAGGCTGTAGTCCAAAGCTCCTAGTGATGGACCTGAGCTTCAACGAGAATGCCCTGGGAGCATCCTTCGTGCCCGTCCCCGGCTTCAGACACCGAAGACAATGCTTTGATTCGTCATATGACTCAAAGCCTGGCAGTGTGCGAAGGACAGCTGCTGACCCAGGAGGTAGTGTGAAGCACACCACACGCTCTTTCTCGCCCGTTGCCGCGGCGAGCTCGCTATAGGTCAGTCCCTTCAAGAAAGCCATGTTGATGTCCAGGGAAGCGATGATCCAAGCTTTGTTGCATGCAGCAGAACTTGCGAGCAGTCTCTGGTTTGACCTCCTTGCCGTGCCAGAGAAGGTTCGACATCGAAGGCTTCAATGTCCATGAAGCCACGGAGTACCAAGCGTAACCTGATCGTCCGTTCCATTTCGCCTTTTTCGTTCTTGACAAACTTCCATTTGTATACGTAGCGTGAAGTCATGATGTTCGACGCTTTGCTCAAGTCAGTCATCTGGAAGCATTTGTTGTCAAGCCAAGTCTTCAATTCTGTGTAAAGGGCTTTGGAAACTTTGACCGGATTCGCTTGAATGTCGGCCTTCGCGAGTAGATCGTCTTCCTTGACGACCGCGGCACGTTTGGAGGCAGCACTAACGTATACTCGCATAGTTGTGACGCTGCTGTCATCCAACAATCGGTGTTGCTGCTCGGACAGGACGACTTTGGACATGTCTGCTGTGAAGCAGAGCTCGATGTACTTCCCGTGCTCGTCGGAATCCAGATCGTAATTGCTGTCCGGATCCGTGGAGCACAAAGGAACGTAGTAAGAAGTGTCCATGTCGTATCCTGGCGGGTGACCCCGCTCCGGCAAGTGGCCTTGCACATCTTCACAGGTCGTAGAGACTAACACACACTGTGTGTATGTCATGTATGTCGGAACTGTGTGCATGACTTCTTCTGTGTCAGCTTCAAGGAGTGTTCTGTCATCCATCAGTTCAGCATACCACGACTTCAAGACAAAGGCATCCAGATCTTCTTCTGTTTCCTCTATGATGGTCGGGAGCCGGCCATCATTCTCCGCAGGAGGCTGCTCAGGAGCAGCTGCTGGAGGTGACTCGCTTGGTGGTGGACCATCAGCGAGTTCCTCAAACTTAGTGAGGTCTCGGTCGAATCCAGCAGGCGGCTTCTTGGATTTAAGACACTGGATGATGCGTGAGTGTGTAGATCCTGTGATGTCGTAGATGTTCAAGGCAGTGCCATCAGCTTCATAGTAATGAAAACCAGGGGTCACATCATTATCATAGTGCACTAGTGTACAGCTGTCTGCATAGGGTGCAGCAGGCAACTTCGTCAGGCTCTTGGCAAGTCGTACAGCAACAACGTTTTCAATACGAAAGTAGTTGCGTATGAGGTACTGAAGAGCCAAGTGCACCTTAGGCGAAAGTCGGCTCGCAGCAGTCATCTGCAGCCGACCCTGTTTCGCTGGTAGATATCCGAAAGTCATGGCGGGTTTCCCCGCTGGCAGACCGGCAATAAAGGCCAATACTGTCCGAAGGGCCGTATTGTCCGATCCTATCTCGCGGACCATAAGTGCTTCGATGTACAGCGTGTGTCTTGTGTCAGGATACTGTACTCGCACTTCGCGACTACCGACCTTCACGATGACCTGGCCTCGGTCAGGTTCGTTGCGGATGACCGGGTATGGACCACTCCATCCACCCCAGTCGTCTTTCGTGGTGGTCGGGCGATGATAGTCCACGAGATCTCCCTCTTTGTAGTGAAATTCACCCGTAGCAGTAGTCTTCGTACGGAGAGCCCTGTTCGTCTTGGCAACCGCAGTGGCCTGCGTGATTGCCTCCAGACTAACCCTCCTGATTGTTTCCTCCCTTGAGTGATCTGATGATTCAGCGGACTGATCATGATCCAAGACAGGGAAATCGGGAAGCATAGCTGGTTGTCTGCCATACAGCGCATTATACGGAGAAACTTCATTGTAGAAGGTAAATGCGTTGCTGGCAAACAAGGCTTCATGTAAAAGACGAGTGAAATTCAGAGGAATATTTAATCTATTCAATTCTTCTCCCATCACGTGTATGAGGTGTCGCAGGATGCCGTTCCTAGCTTCGATAGTCGTGGCGTGTTGGCCACGCGCTCGGATACGAAGCTCTGTTCCCTTAGCCTTAAGGATGGCCTTTGCTGTATCGTTATTCAGTGCTCCTTCCCCATCGGAGTATAAGATCTTAGCAGGGCCATGTTGCATCCAAGTTGTGTGATAGGCATCGAGAACAGTATGCATAGTCTTATCAGGAATCTCTGTGCCAGCTGCCCAGCGAATACAACGGTCGATGATGTGAAAAACAATATGTTCCTGTTTGTAAAAGAAAAGATCACATTCGACTTCCTCGTTGAAACGTCCTGGCAGTGACACAGAAGGCATCACCGTGTTGCCTGGTTTGTCCCAGGCTCGACATTCTCTACACGAGTCGCAAATGCCTTTGATCAGACTCAAACGGGTTTCACCCAGACCAACCTTAGTTAGAATCATCCGCATTTTTGGCTCCTTGGCATGAAACCATCTCAAGTGGAGTTTGCGGAGTTCTCGCTGCACTACAGCTGGGTCAAAGCTGCGCAGGTTTTGAAGGCTGAGCTGAACGTCGAAGCGAGTCCAATCAGGAAGCCTTGGCCTTGGCCTCGGCTCTGCTTGAGGCTGCGGCGGCGGTGGAGGATCTCCTCCCTCCATGCGTCCGCGCCTTGCTGCAACTTGTGGCAGTCTACGGTGATCGTCAGAGCTGCCAGCGCCACTGTTGCCACCATTAGCCCCGTCGGCTCTGGTGATGTCATGGCTGCTGGCGCCTGCGGTTGGATCGCCCTCACCAGGCCGTGGCGGCCTAGGCTCGCGTATGCGCGCTCTCGCGGCCGGCGCCGCTTTTGCGGCTGGCGCCGCTTCTGCGGCTGGAGCCGCTTCCGCGGCTGGCGCCGCAGGAGCGGCTTGCCCCGCTGGGCGCGGCTGACCAAAGTTATCTGGCAGTTTCCATTTTTCAGCGAATCTACAGTGGCCAGATATCTTGGTATGGTGAGGATTGCTCTTCTGGTATTCCTTCTTACAGCTTGGACAGTCCCAATGGTATGGTTCAACATCATACCATCGACACATCTTCGGATCCCTGCTGTGTCTTGGTGATTGTTTGTAGTTGTTGTCTACACAGCCAGGACACCCAAGACCGCCAGGTGGTGGTCGCCGGATTTCTCCGTTTGGGTGTCTCTGGATTGTTGGGTCGTCCAAGTCGTAGCCAGCACTGCTTGTTACGAACGCGTAACTGCGTTCGCGATTCGCGAATGGATCGCGACCGTAAGCAAACAGATCTTTGGCGATTTGCACCGCATCAACGATCAGTGACTGCATTCTGTAGGTATACTGTGCCGCCCTTGCTAGTTCTTTGTTGCAAGCATTGGCGAGCACATGATTACCTGGACAACGCTTGCCTCTGAAAGGTGCCAACAACTCTTCTTTGTTTGCCATCATCTGTGTTGGCTTGCGGATGTATTGTCCAAATGAATCTTTGAGACCAGTCGTGCACTGATCAATAATCGTTTGGCAAGTGACCTTGCGTTGTGCCAGTTCCTTCCATGGCTGGATCTCATCCACCCACGTGCCCATTGGTTGTTCCCTGAGAAAGAAACGTCTTAGGTCGTCTTGTAATAGAGCGACTGGTCCACAGAACGTGATATGAGGCAGGTCCTCTTTGTGGTGTTTAAGCCACGCATCATGATTGACCTGTGCATTGAAGTAGGAAGGAAGTCCAGTAGTTCTGCAGCTTGGCTGCAGAATCGTGATCTTGACAAAGCAAGTCTTGAGGTAGTGAAGGACTGCCCTTTGCACTTCCGAGTTTCCAAGGTCAACCATAGATATCTTATCAAGGTTCCCGCCCGACGAGAGTCCTCTCTTGAAGGCTAATATGGATATACCACCCTTGCCCCCACATAATTCAAGCATGTCCACTTGATTGTTTCTGCCGTAGCATAGTGACTGGACCATCGAGAAGACATCAGCATGTGAGTCAGCGGGTTGCCCCGCCGGTAACATCATGAAGATGTCCTCTGATTCGCTGTCCGAATCCGAGTCATCAAGAGGAACGTCGATGTGGAGCAGTCAAGCCCTTTGAGGTCCTCTCCACAGTCGTCGTTACCGTCTTCCACTTTCTTCTGGATTTTCTTCGGTTTGATGCCAGCCTCTTTGTCAGCTTTCTGCTTTTCTTTCTGTTTTATCCTGGCATCCGCGGGCAACGCAGTTTCCGCGGAGAGATCCGCTGCGGAGAGATCCGCTGCGGAAGGATCCGCTGTTAAGTCAGGAAATGGCGGAATTTCAGGAAAGTTGGTGGGTCGCGTTTGGCAACGCTCAATCGAAGGGGGAGGAGACCGATCGTCATCGACGATCGCCACACGCTTTGGGCGTGGCCTTCGCGACTCACCATCGCCGTGAAGAACTGGAGCCGGAGGCTCCCAGTATAACCGAGTACTGATGTTTGTAACCCCATCAGGTAATGGAGCTACATAGTTGTACCCAGTCGGCTGATCCTGGATTTTGATATCTTGAACGATCTTATTCGTGTCCAGGTCGGTCGTGACTCTACGAACAACATGGTCCCATTGAGGGCCCTTTTGTGGACATTGAACGTAGTGTCTTACCTTTTTGTCAACGCGCGTACACACACTGAGGTGTACCGCACTCCGCTCATTCCTAATCATGTTGGCTTTATTGAGTTGATCAAGGAAGCGTGCAGTGATGATAGCCAAGGTTTTATGCCGGAACTCGGCACGTTGCTGATCTTGGCCATACCAATCCAAATCATGCTCTTTGTGTGAGCCACAAGTACATCTCCATAAGTTTATCGGTATATGAGGACAAGATGTAGCAACTTGTATATAAGAACCACTGGGATATTTACTGGAGCGGTCAAACTTGATACCGACATGACAGAGTCTCATTCGTATAATGCTTAGCTTCAAATCTTCGATAACATCTTTGATCGGACCCTGTTTCCAGAAATACCCGGGTGGCCCCAGGATAACTATCTGCATTCTCAGAGCACGCGCTTTGATCAGGAGATTTTGTATACGTTGATATTGTGGTCCCGCCCTCTTTCCTGGAGTACGAACGTACCAATCAGAGGGTGTGGCCACCCACAACATATTGTAGTCTCCTGCCAACAAATTTCCCAAATACTTTGTTCCAGTTGAAGTCATTACCTCATTATGGGTAATCCGGTCGCATATATATCCACGGGTTCGGAGTTCAGCGCAAGCTGTGCGAATATCTTCGATGACGAGACATTTTGAATGATATTTTTCCTCTCGAGCCTCAGCGCGGCCAACGTATGTCGCGAGGAGGCCGGTATTCGGCTTCTCTTCGCAAGCGAGCGCCGCCGGCGCGCCCGCCTGCCCCCGTCAGCGGCGGTCGTGAGACCAAGTTGCCGCTTGGCTCGGAGGCATGCTGTTAGCGGATGGCTCCGCAGGAGTCGCTGGTGTGGCCACGCTCGCAGACAGAATCGGCGGATTGTTTTCAGAAGTGTCAAAGTATTCCGTCCGATCCGTAGCGTGACCCACGATCTCCACGCGGGTTGGCCCCGCAGAGTCCGACGAACCTCCGCCCGTGTAGCTTGGTGGTGGTGGCGGCGACGCGGGTGGCCCCGCTGGATCCTCAGGCGCCCATTTGCTCACCGCCTCCTGGACTGCCCAGAAAATCTTGGACTTCAGGGCAGCCTTCATGTGTGGCCCAGTCCCTTCGGGACCCTGTCGGCACTCCCACCAGTTGTTCAGCGTCCTGTTCACGATCAAACGGGTCGTGTCCTCCAGGAGCTGCTTGTCGATGTACGGCTGGACGATGTACGTATCGGTCGTGAAGGTCGCAGACTGCCCCGTCGCGGGTGGCCCCGCTGTTGCTTCAGCGGGTGGCCCCGCACTGACGGGGTCCTCTTCATTCTCCGTCTCGGTGTAGCCATCTCGACTGCTGCGGATCGTGAAGGTGTTCGTGACCGTGTGGCTCTTGGCCCCATCGTACAGCCCGCAGGGAATCGCAAGATGTCCCGAGGGAGTCTTCTTCGCCTTCAGGACCTTGGCGCCTCTTCCCAGCTTCAGGGTGTAGTCACCGCTGGGAAAGATGACCTTCTGGTAGCCAGGCTTCAGCACGATGATCGTGTCACGTGCCTCCATGGCTCCTAGGCCCCAGATGGCCGGGAGATTGGCACCCGAGCCTTCTGCGATGTTGGAGGCATACTCCTCAATACGGGGGCTCGCCTCGTTGGCATACTGTACCCCGATCTTGAAGTTGCCCATCTTCCGACATATCGCAGCGCCCTCCCCAACACCATTGATGTAGAGGGTCTTGCTCAGGGTGCAGATGGCAGGTCTGTAGTTGAACCTGGCCATTATCTCCTGGAAGGTCCGCGCCGTGTTGGATCCAATGATGTTCACATTAGAACCAATGTCCAGCATGAACGAGATACAGGGCATACCATCTTCATCAGGAAAGAATGTCCCATTGCGCGCTGCAAGAGCGACCTGTACGCCAGTGTGGTCGTTGGTGTGGTACGTGATCTGCGATCCGAGTGTACCCCTCAACAAGCGCTGTTCAAGAACCCATTGACTCATGGTCAGCTCGGTGCACCACATCTGCTCGTACTGGCGGCGCTCCTCCACAGTAATCGGTTCCTGCTGGAGGACCCAATAGTTTGCAGATAGCGTGGACATCCATTCGCCTCCTGGTGGCAGCGTGTCTGTATCGTCACGCGCGTAGGTCAGCCCCCCTGCGTCAATCATGAACGTGGTATGAAACTGGGCTGCCTCTGCGCTCTCAGCGCTTGCCCGGCTTCTGGCGCTGACCGGGCTTGCCACTCGAGAGGTCCTGGCTGATCCAGTTGGCCTCCGAATCCCGCCTCCGCCCCTGCCACTCCGCCTGATGTTGGCCTCCATGGTTCTCAAGAAACCTGGGTTTGGACGTCCGTTTGCGGGTGGCCCCGCTTGGGCGGCGGGAGCCGCTTCAGCGGGTGGCCCCGCAGCTGGGGGCTCCTGCGCTCGGAGCGTGGACAGGATCGGCTTCTGAATGCCTTGTTCTGGCGCTGGCCAGGGGTATGCCTGTGCAGCTGGGGCACGTGCGGATGGCTCCGTTGATAGAGCGACTCGAGCCTCCAGTGCCTCCACTGCTTCTCGTAACCGACGCATTTCTCGGGCATCTGCAACATACCTTTCCTGCTGGCGCGCTTGGTCCGACTCAGCGTCGCGCTGTCCAGCATATGGGAAGTGTGCTATCACTATGCCCGGTCCCCGACATACGGCACAGGGGGCCTCATTCGACGCACCTGGCCGCTGATTGCGGACGTGCTGTTGTGCAACACGGTCCCAGCATATGTCGTGAAAGAAGTGCCCGCACGCCAGTCTCCACACTGTAGTGCCCATCTCGTAGTTGTCCATGCAGATTGGGCGCTGAGTGAAGTTGTAGTCTGAAATGACTGGAGCAGCCGTCTTGCGAAGTCCGAAAAAAAAAAAAAAAGAAATAAAGTAAACAAAAAAAAAAAAAAAAAAAAAAAAAACAAAAAAAAAAATACGACGAAGAAAAAAAAAAAAAAAAAAAAAAAAAACAAAAAAAAAAAAAAAAAAAAAAGCATTGAGCGATCATAAAAGTGGTTTCGCCCTCCCGATATGGCGTCGGTGGTGGCCGTCTGTCTGGCCGTTCAGCGGGTGGCCCCGCTTCTGCGGGTGTCCCCGCTTGGGCCTCGCGCTCAATCCTTCTCTGGATCGCGCGTTGTTGGCGTAGCCTGGTGTTGTCCCGAGCCTGCTGCCTGGATGCCAGTATCGCTTGCTGCGTGTTGTGCACGTCGCGAATGTAGTCTGGCATGCTGCCCATAGCGGCTGGCACCGCGAGGCCAGCTGGCTGAACTATGGTCTCGGGGTCCGTCGGTGTGGGCATGTAGGCGTAGTGCGGCATAGACTGCGCATCGACCGCTCGTGTAAACTGCAAACGAAACATCTCATTAGCTAGGTTCCGAGTGTATTCGTTCGCAGGTGGCCCCGCAATCATAGGAGTGTTATTCATCTGCACGTAGTATTCCGGGTACATCGGCGCGTCCATGGCCTGCGCCTCTGCTGGACCGTGATTGTCCCATCCATATATCGGGTGTGATGCTATTCCTGGAATAAACACCTGTCGATATGGATTCGTGGGATCAGCATTTGGAGCATCTTCAGAAGTCCAACTCCAGAGAGGTCGAAAGTCGCCATGATTCGTAACATCTATGTTGCGGTTCCGCAACAGACTGGGCACTCTATCAGCTTGTTGCTGCAGAAAAGTAGCCTGTGCTCTTAAATTGGCTGCCCGACGTTCGTAGTCTGAACCTTGCTGTCCGTCAGCGGGTGGCCCCGCTTGAGCGGGTGGCTCCGCAGGCGTTCGCTCGGCGGGTGACCCCGCAGCCACTCCTCCTTCACTACCCCTCGGAGTGCCAAAGGGAGTGGTTGCTTGGAGTGCTGCCGCGAGTGCTGGATTGCCGCGAATCGCCTGGAGTCTTTGCCACAAGCTGTTCTCGCTCGTTTCAGACGGCGGAGTCCGGAACGGCGAGCCACCATCGGAGCCGCCCATAGGGACAAACCTCGCACCTCCAGCCTGCTGCGGAGGGCGTTGTGGCTGTGGTCCTAGGACGCCTGGTGGCCCCGCAGGAGTGCGCAGGTTCCTCTGCTGTGCGTCTTGAATACCTGTATGCACTGCCCACGGGTCAGCACGATATAGCTGATCGGTCAGTCCAGAAACGTCGGCTGGTGTCAGGTAGCTGTTGAGGGCCTGGGCCCATGCCTGCTGATCCGGCCTCCAAGGAGATGCTACCGTTGCTACTGGTGCGACCACTTGTTGCCATGAACCATCCGAGGTGTCTGCCGCGGGTGTCCCCGCACCTGCGGGTGGCCCCGCCTCAGGCATGACCTCGTCTTCCTGGGCATTTATCATGAGGACTGTCTGTGTGTCGTACGGTCGTGGAGCAATATCTTGTTCGGTCATGATCAGGTTGAATGGTCGACCGTCCGTCTTAGACCAGCCCTTCAGGTACATGGCGTGATCTTCCATCACACCCAGAGTTCTGTCACATAATTTAAGTGGCAGGTAATCATCGGTGCGAATCCTGTCTGCGGGTTGGCCCCGCTTCCGCGATTTGTCATACGCCAGCGGATTGCTCCAGGCTTCACCGACCCGATATTTTGCAATGCTCACAATCTGGAGGATATGATCGGGCGGTATGCGGCCGTCGTGGCCCCGTGTCATGACGATGTCATTCGCTGACCTCCATAAGGAAAAGCCGCTGGACAACATCTTGCTGATGCTGCAGAAGATAAGCACCTCTGAGTCAGGACGGATGCCCGATTGAATCCTCGGGTCACCCGGGAGGTAGGGGCAGCCGTGTACGAACTGGCGCCCCCCCTTCCCTGTAGGGTTGTCCTGTGCGAGGCATGAAAGGCCATTATCAAGGATGCCTTTGACATGTTCCCACTGTGTCCCGTGGATGAAGTATACTGGGTCGTCTGGTTCCTTCATCCATGTTGTGATCGGCTTATAGAGCGACTCGGGGCAGTGGATGCCTGGGCTGCTATGGCCGTTCGTGGCTCTGATGAAGTATTGTGGCCTGCGTACCGTTGGTCGGAATCTGGGAGGTAGCTTAATGCTGTCCTCGACGCACTTCATCTGGAGCCTGCCCTTCTGCATACCATGACCGTCGATCATCTCGCAGCAGTTTAGCAACACCCAGTACACGTATGAACAGTGAGGGTTGCCCTTGATCAGCACATCATGCATGTCACGGTAGCCTTTCCACTGATCGTTTTCAGTCCAGTTTGTCAACAAATCGCCAATAACAACCCAGCCATCGTATGGATCGAAAGTGTTGATCTTTTCGAAGTGTCGGCTGAATCCATCCTTCCAATACGGACTATGGCGTAGGGCTGTAGAGAACCATATTGACACCTTGGTCATTTGCCAGTCGCGCGGCAGAGTAGGATCTGCATTAAACTTCTCCATGACCTTCATGAGCTCTGCCCTGTGCTGCGCGACGCGCAATGGCGGCCTGTCTCGCAACATATTTCCCACGGCTTGTTGTTCACGTTCCCAATCGTTGCGGCACTCGAAGTTACGACGATCAGGGCAATTAATGACCTCGTATCGATCTGTATCGTCTCGAGTGACTCGTGGGTTTATGGTGCGTTTTGGGCCTTTGCCTTCAATGCCTTGCCAATATTCAATGGATCCCAGAGGGATGTTCCTGAGAACAGACATCACTGGTTGCCAACGTGCGGGTGGCCCCGCTAGCGCAGCTGGCGCCGCTTTAACGGGTGGCCCCGCAGAGCCTGCGGCTGCCGAGGCAGCTCCAGTGGATGGCCCCGCGCCAGGGTGCGGGTGACCTTGGTCAGCCACCGCATCGTCGGC
>CAUYUJ010006567.1:0-52799 GCA_963575745.1 Prorocentrum cordatum
TGAACCAGGTTCGCGCAGGTCCGTTCGGTGGGCCCTGAAAGGGCCCTCCCAAAACGACTAGCCAAGGGAGGGGAGGGGCAGGAACTGGAGGGCCGTGCGCCTACCTTGTCGCCGATGCCGTTGCCAGCCAAGTCCAACATCTTGAGCGTGGTGTTCACCCCGAGCACCTGCGGGCCGCCGGATCATCCGCTGCCAACCAGTCCTGCCGCCGGAGGGCCTCGGGGCACTTGCGGGAGCTCCCAGGATTAAACGAGGCCAGAGCTGGGACAGGAGGAAGGAGCCGGAGGGAGGAGGGGGGAGGAGGAGGAGGAGGAGGAGGAGGAGGAGGAGGAAGATGAGGAGGAGGAGGAGGAAGGAGGGGAGGAGGAGGAGGAGGAGGAGGCGGAGGCTGAAGGAGAGGGAAGAGGAGGTGGAGAGAGGAGAGGGGGGGCTTGAATTGTTTTGATGTGGTCCCCCCGGGACCAGTTGGGGATGTCTGAGATATAGTGGCTCTGGAGGATGTGTGGGGGGCGCCGCGGCCGCTCCGGAGCGCTCCGGAACGATCTGATAGCGCTCTGGAACGCACTGGAGCGACGACGTACCCCAATCTAACCTTACCCGAGGGTTCCCGGGGGCCCCCGGGCCGTCGTATCGTCGGGCATCCTGGGCGCAGAGCCAGGATCAATCGGCATCGAATCAGGAAACCGAAGTTGAGTCGGAGTGCGCGCCTGATCGGGCCGCGTCGGCACGGAGCCGAACCCGATTCGATCGGCCGCGCCAGGATGATCAGCAGGGGCACGCGAGCACCGGGCCACAGCGGATCGTCAAAACATCGGAAACGAGCCGGAGCGAGCTGGCCCGGATCGACAGCGGATCGAGTCGACTAGGTCGAGATGAGCCCCGACACGGGGGTGGTCTTCGGAGCCTCCTGCGCGACGGCATCTGAGATAGGGGGCCACATGCGCGCCCTACCCCTGCCCCCCACGATTTCTGAGGGGGAGGCTGGGGTTCACTTCGTTCAAGAGCTCCCGAGCGAAGTACCCTCCCCCTCAGAAATCGTGGGGGGGAGGTAAGCACTGAGATTCGCACAAGAGATCAAATTCTGGTGTATACGGCATCCTGGTGTATACATTTGTCGTTGCTTCCACGGGAAAACGGGAAAACGAGCATACACCACACCGCCCCAACGTCGCCCCCGACCCTCAAAAAGTCCTGGAATTGAAAAACGGCTCGCCACTGGTAATGTATGCGTTCCAGTTTCCGGGTAGGGGTAGGGCTCGCAGAACTCGTGGGGGTAGGGGTAGGATTAAGTCGGGCGTGTCCCCCTACAGATTTTCAACGAAAAACTAAAACTATCCCCAAAATACTCCAGGATGGTCACAGAATCTTCAAAACATAGTCCCCGGACCATTTTGGGGACTATTTTTGAGCATCCCCCCTGTAGAGGGACAGGCCCGACTCAGGGGTAGGGCTCGCATGTGGCCCCCTACCTCAGGGGGCTTCCGAGGGCACCGACCCCGTCGCAGCGCGGGCGGAGAGAAGGCGCGGGGGGGGGGGGGCAGCGGTGGAGGCCGCGTAGGAGAAACATGTCGAGAAGCGGCGTGCGCAGGCAGGAGGAGGAGGAGGAGGAGGCAGGAGGAGGAGGAGGAGGCAGGAGGAGGCAGGAGGAGGAGGCAGGAGGAGGAGGAGGAGGCAGGAGGAGGAGGAGGAGGCAGGAGGAGGAGGAGGAGGAGGAGGAGGAGGAGGCGGCGGGAGGGGGCGCGGGCCTTCCTCGGGAGGGGGCCGCCCTCGGCGTGGGGAAGATCCTGGGGCGGGCGCCCCGGAAGGCCTGCCGTGGGGCCCTGCGGGGGGCCCTGCGGGGCGGGGCGCGCCGGCGCGGAGTCGGGGAGAGGCACGGGCAGACTTCAAGGGGCCCCAGGGCACACAAGAAAAGACACACAAACGAAAAGATGCCCCCCATTTCCCCAGATGTTCTGGGTTCCTTGAAGGGGCCCCAGGGCACACAAGTAAAGACACACAAATGAAAAGATGCCCCCCATTTCCCCAGATGTTCTGGGTTCCTTGAAGGGGCCCCAGGGCACACAAGTAAATACACACACAAATGAAAAGATGCCCCACGTTTCCCCAGATGTTCTGGGTTCCTGTCTTCCCCCCCACTTCCCATGTTTTCCCATATTTTCCTGGGAGTCGACGTTTAATTGTGTCTGTGTGTTTTTTCCCCTCCTGAAAACTGGCCGCCGGGGCAGACAAGTAGAGAGACAGAGATCCCACAATTGCCCACGCGTTTCCACATGCTCCGGAGGCTCGTCTCCCCCCCCCCCTTTCCCACACTCTCCTCCATCTCCTGGAGGTCGACGATGATGCTCTCCTGAGTGCTCTGTTGCTCCGAGTTGGATCGGGGAGGCATTAGACTCGGGTTCGGGACACTCGGAATTTCCTGACCGGGTGTTCCGGAAAATGTGACGAAACCTAATCTGAAATTTGACGCAAGCTCCCTCTGCACACGTCGCACGAAAATTGAACTCGCAAGACTCGGGACAGGCCGTCAAAAAGCGTCGGCGAACCCCCGGATTCCGGCGAATTCGAGTCGTACGTTACCCCTCAACAGAACACAACCCTCGCCCAGCCCGTTGCTGCTCCCTTTCATGTGCAGGGCCATGCTGGATCTCACTGGCTTCCTGCAAGTCTGCTGAGGAACGAGCAACACGCGAACGACGGCACGGGGGGCAGCGCTCCTCTGTCGGACCCCAACAAAGAACGGAGGTCCAAGAGATACAGCCGCAGCGGCCCCCAAAACGAGTTCTTGCAGGCTTTATGGCCTCGCGTGGCCCATCGTTGCGCGCCGACGCTCCTGGTGCTCGCTAAGTCAAGGGCAGAAAACACGCCCCTACCCTGGTTTACGAGGCGCTGTGCGCTGAAACTCCTGTGGGCTGACAGGGCAAACCCTGCGTGATGTGCCGCGTCCCGGCGGCTCTAGGCTTTGGGAGTTCCCAGGAGGTTTACAGACCACGCACTTGTAACCCAAGGTACACCCTGCGAAATGCTTAAGAAATCATGGGTTCAGAAATTCATAGTCTCAGAACTAGGATAAAAACCCAACAGTTCCTATCAAAATCTTAGGAATTACATTTGAAACGTTAAGAAAAATCGATACTCTGGCCGAAAACTTCAGTTTTCTTGCGCATCGCCTAAGGTGTAGGGTCGTTTTTTCATCCCTCAGCTAAGGGTCTCAGAAATCAAATAAAACCCACAAGTTCTATCAAAATCTTGGGATTTACATTGAAAAGTTAAGAATAATCGAGACTCTGGACGAAAACTTTGGTTTTCTTGAGCATCGCCTAGGGTGTAGCCGTCGTCGTCGAGGCTCGCTCTCGCTGGGCGCTGCCACCCCTTTTGGGGCCTCAGGGAGCTGAACAATGGGGGGGTCCTCCTCCTCCTCCTCCTCCTCCTCCTCCTCCTCCCTCTCCTCCTCCTCCTCCGCCTCCTCCTCCCTCTCCTCCGCCTCCTCCTCCCTCTCCTCCGCCTCCTCCTCCTCTCCTCCTCCTCCTCCTCCTCCTCTCCTCCTCCCTCACTCTCCTCCTCCCCTCTCCTCCTCGTGTACAGACCACGCACCTGTACCCCAGGGTAGGGGGAAGGCAGGGCCTTTTGGTTTCCTCCCTCCGCTAAGGGACCAGGGGTGCCGGTCGCTGGCCTCTCGTGGGCTGCCCGGGGGGGGCGCCCTCCTCGCGCCAGGCGCACGAGGCGCGGCCATCGCATGGGCGTGGTTGTTTTGCGTTTTTTTAGTTTCTTATTTGTTTTGTGTTGGTTTTTTTAGTTTTGTTTTTATAGTTGTGTATGTATTGTGGTGTTTTTTGTTTGTTGTGTCTTGTTGTTATTTTTGTAGGGTCTTGTGTTTTATTGTGTAGTTTTCGTTTTATGTTTTTTGTATTTTTTTTTGTTGTGGTGGGTTTTTGGTTTTTATTGTGGTATGTTAGTGGGTTCTTTTTTGTACCGTTTTTCGTTTCTTATTTTCCCCCCCGCCCCCATTCCTTGTGCTTCGTTCCGACTTCGTGCGTGTTTTTTTTGTTCCGCAGGAGGATCCAGGACGCTCCTGAACCACCCCCGCCGAGGAAAAAATGCACGCGTCCGAGCGATACCGAGGCCGCCCGCGGGGGCAGCGCCCTGCGCGCGCAGAGGCTCGCACGGGCCCCGCGGGCCCTCGCGGAAGAGAGCGCGGCCGGCGACGAGCCCCGAGAGGCTCCTTCCCCTTCCTGCTCCTCCTCCTCCTCCTCCTCCTCCTCCTCCTCCTCCTCCTCCTCCAATTGCGTGTCCTCCTCCCCCATCTTCCTCCGCCTCCTCCTCCCCCTACTGAAGATCCGCCTCACCCTCCTCATCATCATACGATCGAAATCGCCATAATCCACTATTCTCGTCCACGCCATCATCGTCGCCATCGCCATCGTCATCATTACCAGTATCATCACGACCACAACCATCATCCTTCTCCCCCTCCACACGATCATCATTACCTTAACCGCCACAATCCTCAACCTCATCCGCATGCTCATCACCATTATCATCATCCTCCTCATCAGCATCTACATCATCAGCAGCAGCATCATCCTCCTCATCATCCTAAGCTTCTTCATCATCAGCATCATCAACATCATCAGCATCATCATCAGCAACAGCAGCATCCTTATCAGGATCAGGATCATCATCATCAACAGCATCATCCTCATCATTGTAATCATCATCATCATCAGCAGCAGCAGCAGAAGCAGCATCAGCATCAGCATCATCACCAACACCACCAACACCACCATCGTATCAGCAGCACCCTCATCAGCATCAGCATCCTCATCAGAATCAGCATCATCATCATCATCACCATCATCATCATCATCATCATCATCATCATCGTCGTCATCGTCGTCGTCATCGTTGTCGTCGGCACCGTGAGCACCATCAACAACAACAATAACATCAGCAGCATAGTCATCGTCCGATCAACATCATCCTACACATCATCATCATATCATCATTATCATCATCACCATCATCATCATCATCATCAGCATCATCGTCATCATCATCATCAGCAGCATCCGTAACATCAGCAGCAACATCATCATCAATATCAACGACAGCATTAGCATCATAAGCAGCCGCATCTTCATCGGCATCATCACAATCAGCATCATCATCAAGGCCATCATCAACATCATTGGTATCGTCATCCGTACCATCATCACCAACACCACCACCTGCATCATCATCATCATCAGCAGCAGCATCAGCATCGTCACCATCAACCTAAACATGTTTATGATCATTATCAACAACGACAAAGTCAACATCGGCATCTCCATCGTCGCGAGCATTATCAACAACAACAGTATCGTCGGTGTCATCGTCGTTACCATCAAAGCCGTCATCAGCGTCAGTATCATTATCGTCAGCATCATCACCAGCATCATCGTCGGCATCATCACCACCATCATCATACACATCATCATTGCTACATTGTTATTCCCGTCAGCATCATCATCATCATCAGCATCATCAGCATCCGTAACATCAGCAGAAACATCATCATCAATATCAACGACAGCATTAGCATCATAAGCGGTCGCATCTTCATCAGCATCATCACAATCAGCAGCATCATCATCATCAAGGCCATCATCAACATCATTCGTATCGTCATCCGTACCATCATCACAACCACCACCACCACTTGCATCATCAGCATCATCAGCAGCAGCATCAGCATCGTCACCATCAATCTAAACATGTTTATGATCATCATCAGCAACAACAGCAAAGTCAACATCGGCATCTCCATCGTCGCGAGCATAATCAACAACAACAGTATCGTCGGTGTCATCGTCGTTACCATCAAAGCCGTCATCAGCGTCAGTATCATTATCGTCAGCATCATCATCAGCATCATCGTCGTCATCATCACCACCATCATCATACACATCATCACTGCTACATTGCTATTACCATCAGCATCAGCATCATCTTAGTCATCAGCATCGTCATCGTGATCAGAATGGTCGTCACCATCATTAGCACCACCACGATCATCATCTCATGGTCGTCGTCATCATCATCAGCAGCATCATCATCATCATCCTCATCATCACCACCATCAGCATCATCATCAGCATCATCATCATGTTCATCATCATCAGCAGCAGCATCATGATCAGTATCAGTATTGTCATCGTCATCGCCATCTTCATCGTCAACGCCATCGTCATCGTTGTCCACCCCTTCCCCCTTGTCCTCATTTTCTTAAGAATACCGTGAGAGCGGAGGCTCGCAGCATCAACGAGGCTCCGCCTCGGAGCCTCCCCCTCCTGCTGCCCCTCGCGGCAGGGTGGCCGGCCCCTCGCCTTCGCGAGCGCCGCGGCGCCGTCGTCCTGGATGTTGCTGCCCTCCATCTCGAGCAGCCTGACAGTCCTGAGGGAGGGGGGGGCGACGCTGTCGCCGCTGCACTGGAGGGTCGGCACCATGGATCCAGTGGACGTGCGGCGGGTGCGCGTCGTGACGATCTGGTCATTCATTTCTGACGCCGCGTGGCTCGTCAAACCTCGAGCGATCGGCGGCTTTTCGGTGGACAGATCGTTCCGTATCGGCCGATTCGACACCACTAGCGGCGTTTCGTCTTGAACGCCCGCGGTGGGGTCGCTGCCGCGTCGGCACAGCACTAACCTGCCGCATCTAGCTTCGCAACTGCCGCATCGGAAGAATTCTAGGCAGAGGAAGAGAAAGTAGAGGTATCAGGCGTGTGGGGGCACGAAGCGGTGTGAAGGCAACTTGCAGCTAGAGAGCGACCATCTCAAAAAGAAGCTGCGCACCATCTCCATATCACGCCAAGGCCACACTGGAGGTTGGTGTTCCGTCCTGGCCTCGACCAGGATGGTCCACACACCATCCGAAGGCCCAGTAAAGCCCTGGCCAGTCGCGTAGACGTACAGGTGGGGAAAGGACAGAGGCGGGGTTGGAGGAAAATCGCCCAGAGCTGCCCCTGGAAAGGGGACATGTGAGCATCCAGCCAGGTCCGCGTCCGTTCCCTGACCCCGCCTTGGCATAACCCTGGCACCACCACACGAACCATATCCTCTACAGTTTCGTCTTCCCCTCCACTTCCCAACGTTTCGCATGTCTTTCGGCGGCGACGATAAGGGTGAATAGCCCAACGGCGGGCACTACACGCATTCAACCGGGATCCTTGTCGAACACATAAATCATCGGCGCCCCTGGATACATGTATTGCTCCCCCCTGGGCTATTCGCCCCTATTGTCGCCTCTGGCCGTCTCTTCTGGAGTTTCGTCTTCCCCCCCACTTCCCAGCGCTTCCCATTTCTTCATGGGAATATAAGGGAACAAAAAAGTGGCGTAAAAAAAAATCGGACGTCCGCGCGGATTTCTCGGATCGGCGCTGGACCCCCCTCCCTGGCGCGCGGAGCAAGGTTTTAGGAAAGTGTTAAGAAGGTTTCTCCAAACACCTTCCAAGAACCTTCCAAAAACCTTCCAAAAACCTTCAAACAAATCGTTCAACCAACCTTTCTAAAACCTTCCAGCATTTAGCGAAACCGCCCAATACATATCAACAGCATTCCAAAACCGTCCAACATATCTTCCAAAAGCCTTCCAAACACCTCCCGAGACAAAAACAAACAACAACAAAAAACAAACAAAAAAACGACAGAATCTCCAGAAACCTTCAAAAAAAAACCGTCCGAAAACCTCCCAAAAATCGTCCTAAAACCTTCCTCGGGGAGGTTCCAGGGGGGGTTGGCCCAAAAACCTTCCAAAAACCTTCCGGAAGGAAGGTTTCAGGAAGGTTGTTTTGGAAGGTTCCAGGAATCCCAGAACCTTCCTGAAGCAGGTTTGAGGAAGGTTTGTCCCAACCATCCTGTGGCGTTGGGTCCTCGTTTTGAAGAGACGGTCCCCGCGTTCCTTTCCTCTTCTCCCCCTCTTCCCCCTCCTCCTCTCCACCGCCCGCATGCGTCCCAAACGCCCATTTCGGCACATCCCTCACACGCTTCGTGGCACCATAGAGAGCTCCACCAAAGGCCCCAGTGGGACCGCCCGCACGCGTCCCCCACACCAATTTGGCACTTTCACCCACCCAGTACAGCGTTTCGTGGCCCGTAGGGAGCTCCACCGAAGCCCCCAGTGGGACCGCCCGCATGCGCCCCCCACGCCCAAAATAGCATTTTCACCCACCCAGTACAGCGTTTCGTGGCCCGTAGGGAGCTCCACCGAAGCCCCCAGTGGGACCGCCCGCATGCGTCCCCCACACCCAATTGGGCATTTTCACCCACCCAGTACAGCGCTTCGTGGCCCAATAGGGAGCCCCACCCAAGCTCCCAGTGGGACCGCCCGCATGCGCCGCCCACACCCAACTTGGCACTGTCATCCACCCAGCACAGCCTTTCGTGGCCCCATAGGGAGCTCCACCGAAGCCTCCAGTGGGACCGCCCGCGTGCGTCCCCCACAGCCAATTTGGCATTTTCACCGACCCAGAACAGCGCTTCGTGGCCCCATAGGGACCCCTCCTCCTCCTCCTCCTCCTCCTCCTCCTCCTCCCTTCCTCCTCCTCCTCCTCCTCTCCTCCTCCTCCTCTTCCTCCTCCTCTTCTCCTCCTCCTCCCCCTCTTCCTCCTCCTCCTCCGCCCCTCCTCCTCCTCCCTCCTCCTCCTCCTCCTCCTCCGCTCTTCCTGTTTCTCCTCTTTCTTCTCGTTCTCGTTGTCGTCTCCTCCTCCCCTCTCCTCCTCCTCCTCCTCCTTCTCCTCGTTGCCCTCATGCCAATAGTTATCCTCTTTCCCCTCGTTGTCCTCTTTCTCCTCTTTCTCCTACTCCTCCTCCTCCTCCTCCTCCTCCTCCACCTCCTCTCCTCCTCCTCTTCCTCCTCCTCACGTTCGTATTATTATTAGTTTGATTAGCATTCGTAGGAGTAGCAGTATTGTTGCTATCATTATTAAAAAGTTGTTTCTTAATATTAGTAGTATTGCAAACAGTATTATTATTAGTTACCATATTATTTCTAGTCGTATTATGGGTATGGATGGTTTTCGCATTCTTCTGATTGGTATGAATAGTACGATTCGCATTAGTGTGCTTGTGATGATTATGATTCTTAGTGTCATTAGTATTAGCATTGTTTTTCTGACTCGTCCTATTGTTCTTCTTAGAATCAGTATTACTCTTTAGTATTACTATTAGTAGTATGGTTCTTCATTTTGTATTAGTGTTAGTATCCTTGGTGTTCCTTTTCTTCGTAGTAGTAGTAGTACTATTCTTCTTATTCGTATGATTACTATTGCTAATAGTAGTCTCAGTATTATGTATTATGATTATCATTATTCTCCTGACAGTATTAGTATTGTTAGTATTAATAATACTCTTGTCCTCATTAGTAATCGTATGTTTGTTGCTAGTGTCATTATTATCATTAGTTTTGGTTTTAGTTGTGTTCGTCTTCTACTTATTATTATTAGTAGTAGTAGTAGTAGTAGTAGTAGTAGTATTATTATTATTATTATTATCATTCCTCTTCTTCTTATTCCTCCTCCTCATCCTCCTCCTCCTCCTCCTCGTCCTCGTCCTCGTCCTCCTCCTCCTCCTCCTCCTCCTCCTCCTCATCCTCCTCCTCCTCCTCCTCCTCCTCCTCCTCCTCCTCCTCCTCCTCCTCCTCCTCCTCCTCCTCCCCCCACAGCAAAACAACGGGCTGCCAACGGTTGACATCCCCATCCGGTCGTGTTCGACTCCAGCGCCCTCGCCAGCTCCTTCGCGGCCTCCGGCCCAAGGGTCTTGCCGAGAAGCGAGATGTGGGGCAGCCCGGCCTCGACGCTCTGCAGGGCCTGAGCCAACGCCCTCCAACGCCTCTTCCTCCTGCTCCTGCTGCTTCTGCTGATCCTCCTTGTCCTCCTGCTCGTCCTCGTCATGGTCCTCCTCCTCCTCCTCCTTCTCCTCCTGCTCGTCCTCGTCATGGTCCTCCTCCTCCTCCTACTCTTCCTCCTCCTGCCCCCCTGTTCCTTCTGATGCTCCTGCTCCCGCTCCCCCCTCCTCCTCCTCTTCAACACATACTCATGTTAGTGATCCGATTGGGCGGGGTGGGCACGTAAAGACCCGCGCTTCGCTCGAAGCATCCTCAACGAATCCTCGTGTCAGAGATCCGCATGGGCGACGCGGAACATGCGTGAAAATAGATTGGTCCATTGCGCGCCAGGGCGGAACAGTAGTGAAAGCACGTGGGCCCCTTGTCGCCCCAGAGCGGAAGAAACCTGAAAACACACGGATGGGTCTCCGCTGCCCCAGAGAGCAGCAAGCGTGAAACAGCGTGGGTCCATGGCGCTCCAGAGCGCAGCAATCGTGAACGCACAGAGGGCCCCTTCGCCCCGGAGCAGAACGGGCGCGAAGGCACGCGGGTGCACGCCGCCCCCGAGCGCAGCAAGCGTGACATTGCATGGGCCCCTTTCGCCCCGGGCCCCAAGACGGATTGTGCCATGTGCTTGTGCACAGAGCCGCTTCGTTGAGTGTGCCCTGCTGTTCTGCCCTCCCTCACATCCGGGAGGGGGAGCCCGCCCCTGGGTGGCCAGGACGCGTGACAACACGTGGGCCCTTTACGACCCAGGGCGCAGCAAGGATGAAATCACGCGGGCCCCGTTCGCTCCTGAGCGCAGTAAACGTGAAAACGCGTGGCCCTTTCTGTCGCCCCAGAGCGGAAAAAGCGTGAAAAAACGTGGGCTCATTTCGCCCCAAAGCGCAGCACGCGTGAAAACACGTGGGCCACCGTTTTGTCACGCCGAAGCGGAGCAAGCGTCAGGGAGTGTTTTCACGCTTGCTCCGACCTGAGGCGAAAGGGACCCACGTGCTTTCATGATCGTTCTGCCCTGTGGCGAGTGGGGCCCACCTGATTTCACGTTCGCCGAGCCCTGGGGGCAACCATGTTATATACCTCACTGGGCGACCTGGACACGCGAAAACAAGCATTTCGCCGGAGACATCCTCTGAATTCTGCCCCCCAGGAGAGGAACAATCTGTAGGACAAAACAAACGTTTCGCTCGAGACATCCTCAACCAAGTCTGAAGCGTCTCGCTCGAAACATCCGTAACAAACGAAAATGTGAACTTCACCCGTTGATTATCGTTCTGCATTTCAAAAAGAAGCGTTTTGCCTGAGACATCCTCGAAGTTGAATCCGCTGGCCCTCTTCGACATCGTTATTTACCAGGGAAGGAATTATCCGGGAAAGAATCCGCAAGCCCTCTTCGAACTTGGAACTGTGGACAGGTTACCACACTAAAAAAGGACCCTGGGCCGAGCCACTTTCCGGGAACAAATAAACGCGCCCCGTAAGAATCGGAACGACTTGTGCTTCTTGGGCCCCTCCTTGGGGCACTCTGGGAACCCTCTCGGGGCGTCTTGAGGGCCTCGTAGGCCGTCTGGAAGCCATATATGAGATCTTGGAACGCTCTTGGACCGTCTCCGAGACCTCGTGGACCACTCGGGAGCCTGGGACACACAAATTAATACACACTATTTTTTCTCGGTTTCTGTCTTCCCCCCCCACTTCCCATATTTTCCCATATTCTCTGGGGGATCGACGATTCATTGTGTCTGTGTGTTTTTCTCCCTCCTGAATGATGCTGTGCCCCTCGGGCCCTGGATCCGACGCGGCCCAGTGCAGGCGCGGTTTGACGATGGCTCGGCCCCCGGTCACCTGCAAGTCGCTGCGGAAGCCAGGGGCGCGGTGCGAGCCTGGGGCCTGGCTCCACCAGCTGGCCTCGCCACCGCGACGAGGCCAGACTTGCGCCAGCACGCCGAGGGGGAGGGGGAGGCTGCCCTGGATGCTGCTGCCGCTGCGGAGGCGGAGGCGGAAGAGTGTCTCCTCGAATGCGGGGGTCATCGCCTCCATCGAGCGGGAGCGTTCCTGTTTGGGGGGGCTTTGCGGGGCCCCAGTGGCCCTCGGATCTTCCAGGAGCGGCGCCCTTGGGGCCCCCTGATCCAGGATGCCCCTGGATCCTGCCGGTTGCCGCGCCCGTGAGTGCCTGGACGACGGCAGGCGTCCAACTACAGGTGTCAAGCTCTGCTGCTCACCTTGTCTGGCCTCTGTGAGTGCAGGTAACTACCGCTCTCCCGTCGCATAATTGCATGGGCCCTATCTTCGAACGGCTGTCTGCTGTATGGCTCGCTCGCTCCCTCGCTCCTGCCCCCCCTCCCAGTGAAAGCCAGGCCTCGTCGCGCATCCCCTGGGACCGCAGACCAGGAAGGGGAAGACGACGACGATGACGACGACGACGAGAATCGACGACGACGACGACGACGATCACGACGACGACGATCACGACGACGACCACGTTGATCACGACGAAGACGACGAATGCGACGACGCCGACGACGACGACGACGTCGACAACGACGACGCCGACGGAGGCCGCCGACGGCTACGAAAGACGGTCGCCGACGACCACGGCGAGACGGCTGCGGCTGCAGCGCGCCTCATTGAGGGCCAGCTGAGTCTGCGCCTTCCGCTCGGTTCGCGGCGACCGCGGCATCGTTGGGCCCCCGCGGCACCCCGCGGCACCCCGCGGCACCCCGCGGCACCCCGCGGCCCAAAACCGCAGCGGCGATCGGGGCGGGCCGCTCGTCGTCGTCGCGGCCGTCGTCGGCCGCTGGCGTCGTCGATGTCGTCGTCACTCTCCTGCTCCTCCTCCTCCTCCTCCTCCTCCTCCTCCTCCTCCGCCTCTCCTCCTCCTCCTCCTCCCCTCCTCCTCCTCCTCCTCCTCCTCCTCCTCCTCCTCCTCCTCCTCCTCTCCTCCTCCTCCTCCTCCTCCTCCTCCTCCTCCTCCCTCCTCCTCCTCCTCCTCCGTCCTCCTCCTCCTCCTCCTCCTCCTCCGCCTCCTCCTCCTCCTCCTCCTCCTCCTCCTCCTCCTCCTCCTCCTCCTCCTCCTCCTTCCTCCTCCTCCTCCTCCCCTCCTCCTCCGCCTCCGCCTCCTCCTCCTCCTCCTCCTCCTCCTCCTCCCTCACTCCTCCGCCTCCGCCATCCGCCTCCTCCTCCGCCTCCTCCTCCTCCTCCTCTCCTCCTCCTCACCTCCCCTCCCCTCCTCCTCCTCCTCCTCCTCCTCCTCCCCTCCTCCTCTCCTCCCTCCTCCTCCTCTTCCCCCGCCTCCCCCTCCTCTCCTCCTCCTCTTCCTAGTCCTCTTCCCTCCTCCTCCTCCTCCTCCCTCCTCCTCCTCCTCACTCCTCCTCCTCGTCCTGCTCATCGTCGTGGTCGTCACCGCCGTCGGCCTCGTTTCTTCTCCTCCCCTCCTCCTCCTCCTCCTCCTCCTCCTGATCATCCTCCTCCGCACATCATCAGCGGCAAGCAGCACCACCAACCATCATCGCCATCGCCATCACCATCACCTCACCACAGACAGCAACTTTCGAACCACCATCACCACCAACCATCCTCCTCATCCTACCACCTCGCTCCCTTCCTCTGCCTCCTCCTCCTCCCACGCCTCCTCCTCCTCCTCCTCCTCCTCCTCCTCCTCCTCCTCCTCCTCCGCCTCCTCCGCCTCCTATTCCCTCTCCTCTTCCTCCTCCTACTCCTCCTCATTCTCTGAACCGTTATTTTTGTTATTATGGGGTTCAACATGTGGCCGAAGGGTGGCGGACGGGGGGGTCTGGGTACGAGCTGGTGCTTCGCCGATCTGCGTCTGCCAGTCTCGGGGTCCTGACCAGCCGCCAAAAACAGCAGCCAAAAGCAGCCAAGGTCTGTTCTTTTAGGGGGGGAAGGGGGGCGGGGACCCGCGCCGAGCGGCGAAACAGTACATAACATGATCGACCCACGAACCCCGAAAATGATTTCGAACTGCGAGGCATGGAAACGGCGATGGGGAGTGGCAGCGCTGAAGATATCAATGGTGATGACACTGTGCCAGGGGATGTGTTATGCTGCTCTGCGCTTTGCCGCGCCGCACAGTGGCGTGCCAGGCGACCGGCCATTGAACGTGCCAGTGGACGTGCCAGTGGACGTGCCAGGGGACGTCCCAGCACGCCGCGCGATGTGCCAGGGGGACGCGCCACAGAACGTGCCAGGGGGACGCGCCACGGAAAGTGCCAGCGAACATGCCAGGGGACGTGCCAGGGGACGTGCGTGCCATGGGACGCGCCTCGCGACGTGCCCAACGGAGGCGCCAGGGAACGTGCTGGATATGGTGATGATACTGTGCCAGGGGCTGTGTTGTGCTGCTCTGCGATGTGCCGCGCCGCACAATGACGTGCCAGGGTACGCGCCATGGAACGTGTCAGTGGACGTGCCAGGGACGCCTCCTCCTCCTCCTCCTCCTCCTCCTCCTCCTCCTCCTCCTCCTCCTCCTCCTCCTCCTCCCTCCTCCTCCTCCCTCCTCCTCCTCTCCTCCTCCTCCTCCTCCTCCTCCTCCTCCTCCTCCTCCTCCTCCTCCTCCTCCTCCTCCTCCTCCTCCTCCTCCTCCTCCTCCTCTCCTCCTCCTCCTCACTCCTCCTCCTCCCCTCCTCCTCCTCCTCCTCCTCCTCCTCCTCATCCTCCTCCTCCTCCTCCTCCCTCCTCCTCCCTCCTCCTCTCCTCCTCCTCCTCCTCCCTCGCTCCTCCTCCTCACTCCTCCTCCTCCTCCTCCTCCTCCTCTCCTCCTCCTCCTCCTCCTCCTCCTCCTCCTCCTACCTCTCCTCCTCCTCCTCCTCCTCCTCCTCCTCCCTCCCTCCCTCCTCCTCCTCCTCCTCCTCCTCCTCCTCCTCCTCCTCCTCCTCCTCCTCCTCCTCCTCCTCCTCCTCCTCCTCCTCCTCCTCCTCCTCCTCCTCCTCCTCCTCCCCTCCTCCTCCCCTCCTCCTCCTCCTCCTCCTCTCCTCCTCCTCCTCCTCCTCCTCCTCCTCCTCCTCCTCCTCTCTCCTCCTCCTCCTCCTCCTCCTCCTCCTCCTCCTCCTCCTCCTCCTCCTCCTCCTCCTCCTCCTCCTCCTCCTCCTCCTCCCTCAAGCAACTTGGGCTCGAGCATTTTGCTGGCGCCCAGGGCCTCTGCACTTCCACGCAGTGCTTGAGGGACTAGGTCCTAGGCGGCTTGCCACACCGCCAGGGCCTCGACAAAGACAGAGGCAGAGCAGCCACCGCAGCCATGGCTCCAGGTGCTTATGGCAAGCCCCTGTGGAGCAGGTGCACGTGTGGCAGATGTGAGTGGAATTCAGTTTTGGCGATGAACAAACTTGTATGTCAGGGGTGCAGGAAGAAGGTTGTGTTGTTCCGCCCCAATCACAGTCCCAGGGTCACGTTCCAGCAGGACACGGCCGGCTGGGATGACGAGTTTCAGGATTGCATCGAGGATGTGGACCAGCCGCAGGGAATCCTGAAGCCTCGCAGCCGCAGCAGCTCGCCAGGAGGACACAGTGGCACACCTCCTCGGAAGACGGGCAAGGGCGGCCGCGGCGGAGGCGAGGTGACCGACCTTCTCCAGAAGGTTATCTTAGCCACAGACGACGAGGGCCTGCAGTCCACGCTGAAGGCCCAGCTGAAGAGGCTCGAGTAGAGCCCCGTGGAGGCGCTGCGCTTGGCTGATGGCGCCTACCGCAACGCCACACACCTTCATGAACAAGCTGTGGCGTCGGTTATGCGGTTACGTTCGAGTCTCTTGGCGGCAGAGAAGAAAGAGCAGGCAGCGGCTATGAAGTTGGCTGAAGCACAGGAGGCCAAGGCGAACGCGACGAAGAAGCTCGCGATCGCTGAGGGGGTTGGCTCGTTCCCTACCTCGTCAGAGCAGAGCGAGACAGATGGCCCCATGTTCAGGATCAAGTGGGACCAGAAGTTCTTTGACAATCTGCCAGAGCTGGAGTGCACCGAGTCGGAAAGGCAGGCACTCGAGAAGCTGCAGAAGGACCTCCTCGCCACGCGCACGAGCTTGGCCACCAAATCGGAGGAGGTCAAAGCTTGGATGGAGCAGGCGAAGAAGCACCAGGCAGTGATCTTAGAGAGGATGGCGAAGAAGCGGAAGGCGGACTCAGGCGAGGCGACGGCAGCCACGGGCGAGGCTGAAGGCCCAACCGCCCAGGCAGCCGACGCTGGTGCGCCAGCGCCCGCCGCCGCGAAGGCGACCATCAACACGGAGACGGACGAGCAGAAGCAGAAGCGCCTCCAGCAGGAGGCGAAGAAGATCTCGGACGCGAAGTTCCAGGCGCACCAGTCGGCGGCCAAGGCGAAGGGCAAGGGCAGCGAGCTGACGGCCGAGACTGGCGGTGCTCCTGGAGGAGCGGCCGCTTGACAGGAGGCTGGGGGGCGCACCTCAGGCCCCGCAGTCAACATCTGAGGTCGACGGAGAGACGCACATGCTTGCGGCGAACGTGACCGAGCTCTCCGACACAGCTTGGAACTACATGTCCAAGAATTCAGCGAAGTACCAGCTCTGGGGTATCATCGAGACCCATGTGCATGAACGTGAAGAACTTCAGAAGTGCGACCAAAAGGCCAGGCATATGCACTACCGATTGCACCACAATCCAGCGCGCAGTTCTGGCAAGGTCGTTTCGGAGCGCAAGCAGCACAGATCGAATGAAGGTGGAGAAATGTTCTTGGGCAGGAAACATTTACAGGCAGCTCGTGTTGCTCGTGCTCAACTGTCGGAGACTGGCCATTCGGCCTTCGATGGTTTTTTTTACCGATTGCCATCACTTTCAACGGGTACAGCATGATCATAGTGATCATATACGGACATCCTTCCCTCGGCATGCGCGGCCTGAACAAGACCCGATTCAGTCGTCTGGGCGGGTTACTACAGGCTGCGAGGCTGCCGTGGGCGATCGTCGGCGACTTCAATATGACGCCAGAGGCTGTGAAGGCCTCACTGTTCGTGCAGAGGCTCAACGGTGTGGTCAGAACGGCACCTGGCGGCGGCACGTGTGCGCAGAAAAAAGGACCAGACTCGTTGATCGATTTCATGGTGTGCTCTGAGTCGGCAGTCCCTTTTGTGAAAGACATACGGCAGGTGAGGGATGTAGCTTGGAGGCCCCACGCAGGCTTGCACATTACGTTCAGGAGCTCTGGCCTACAGTTGATCACTAGGGTCCTTGAGCTCCCCTCTAAGCTGTCTCGGCCCCCTCGCCCCCGCACGACGCCCACTCCAGGGTCCAAAAACAGCACTGCTAGGACTCAGAAGCTTGTGGCCCAAGAGGAGGCCGCAAGCAAGCGGAACGATTTTCTGAATTCAATGTTTGGGGACTGTTTCCAGTCGTCGTCTCACCTCGAGGCCCCCCAGGGCACGCACACCCAAGAAGGGCCTGAAATACCCAGTGAGATTTAGCTTGGGGAGGACTGGCCAGATGAGCCTGACCCGTGGGAAGATGCGCTCAACTTCTTATCTTGTGCGGGCGCGGGTGCGCCCCTCCCCCCTCCCCCCCCTCCTCCTCGCTGGCTGTCGGCAACCCCGCTCCCGCGCCCAGGTCCAACGAGATGTCAACCGAGGCCAGCGCCCAGGCGGCTCTTGAAGGCCCAGGCAGTTGTCTTAGAGAGCAGGTGGTGTCTGATAGCCCTCCCCCCAAGTCGAGCCAGCCCCCCGCAACTACAGAAGCTGAGAACATTTCAAGAAGCACTCCTGAGCCTGAGCCGTTAATCACTGGCCCTGGAGCCCCCACCCCTGAACCGTCATTTAACATTCCCCAGGATCTCTGGTGCAAGGTTCGGTCTGAGGTCGGGTTCGCTTCGGGGTCCAGTTGTTTAGAATATGTCACTCCTCCGTTACTCAAGTCCGTAGCGTTTTGGCTCAAAGAAAAACACTCAGCTTCAATATCAGGTATTTATGCAGCGTGGGCCACCACGGTCGAACGCACCATCCATACCCACCACCAGCAGCCGATGACGGGAGCAGCCCGTAGGTACGGCCCGCAGATCCACGTGCGGCAGGTGCAGGAGGTCGCGCACAAGAGGCAGCTCCATCTACGTGACAGTCGCGCACAGTGGTGGACGCGAGTGGCGACTATTGTGGCAGGGGTGTGCCGACATACGACACGAGAGAATGGACAGCAGCAGCTGAATGAGTACAGGGTGATATGCCAGAAGTTGGTAGATGATTATCCGAGCGGGGCCCACACGATATTACGTGAGCACCGAGACCCCTCATGGCAGCAGTGGTGTGACTTTCTCAGAGGTGGTGGCGGTACACAACTTCCAGGCCCAGTTTTGGAGTCTTGGGAGAGATGTGCTCATCGTGTGGTGGCTCGTGCACAACGTATTGCGGTACACTTGTCTTTGAAGGATTTCGGAGAATGGATCCAGGAGCCTGCGGCAGCAGGCATCCTACATAAATCAATGAAAAAGCAGCCCCTCCCCGCAGTTGAGCTGGACATTCAAGGCTCAGCCATCTACCACCCGATCGATATCATGGACGAGAAAGTAAAGAAGTTCAAGAAGTTATGGGCCCCCAAGCCAGCCAGCTTGACTGACACTCGGGACCTCTTCAATCGTGTACGAGGTGTGGCGGTCGACGCCCCACTGGAACCCCAGTGAGGCTAGCATTGTTCGTGCATGCAAGAAGATGAAACCTAGGGCTGGCATGGGAGTTGACGCGTTCACACCGCTGGATTTCGAGAGATTGCCGAAAGCTGAACCCACAGAGATGACTCTTTTGCTGGAGGCAGTGGAAGCGACCCTGACATGGCCAATACAAACATTACTCATTATAGATAGGCTTACGCCAAAGAAATCGAATGGAGATCGTGCAATTGGATTGGTGTCAATATTAGGACGAGCATGGTCAATGATTCGGGAGAGCGACGTGCAAACATGGACATTTGAGCAGGCCACTTTCTGGGACGCTGCGATAAAAGGCAACTCATGCCTCCAAGAGGCGTTTCTTAGATCCATCGATGAGGAAGTTGCTCATCAGTTTCAGATGCACGATGGACACGCTATGTTAGACATCGAAGCATTTTACGATTCGATACCGTGGCTGCCCCTAGTCGAGGTGGCCCTGCGCCTTGACTTTCCACCAGTGGTGCTGCACCTCGAGCTGGTACAATGCATCGCCCCACGGGTGCTCGAACAGATGGGGGCGGCCACGGATCCGTTTGAGCCCAGCCAGAGCGTGGTCCAGGGCCTACGCTCGGGCACCAGGTTCGCGAAGGTCCTCACGCACTTCGTGATGGCTCATGTGACCACCATGCACCCACGGATGGGACACAGGCTGTGGGTGGATGACCTATCCCAGACCATCCGCGGCTCGCGGAAGGCCATCCGATGCCAGATGGTGGGATGTATCGTGCTAACGTGTGAGCAGCTGGCCCAGCGACGGCTCAAGGTGGCCGACAAGTCCATCATCATGTGCACCAACGTGAAGGACACGAAGGCCATCGTTCGAGCTGTGCGCGGGAGAGGCTACCACATCAAGGGAGTCACCCAGGCCACATACCTGGGGGTAGACTTTGGGTGTGGACGGCTGGCCCGCCCCACCAGGAGGTTACGCGAGGATAAGCATAAGAAGATGTCGAAGAAAATTAGAAGTTACACGCGGGCCAGCAGACAATATCACGTCACAGCCAAGCTTCAACGACAAGGAGGCTTGCCAGCAGGTCTGTACGGGCATCAGGTTCATGGAGTATATGGAGAGCAGTTGAAACTTGTACGACGAAGACTTGCACAATCGTGTAGCAATGGCAATCGTGGCCGCTGCTTGACTACAGTTCTGGACCTCAGGATGCCTAACGCAGATCCTGCTATAGCCCTGGTGGTGCAAGGGGCTGACCTCTGGCTGAAGACGTGGCGAGATCACCCGCATAGACGTGATGGCGTCAGGAAGGTTTGGCCGAGGATAGTTCAGCAGTTGCAGGCAGCCAAACACTCTGACCAAGTTCGTCTTGTACGAGGCCCGGTGTCTGCAATGGTACTCAACTTATTACGCATAGGGTGGCAACCTGTGTCGCCGTCTCAGTGGAGTTACAGCACGGGCGAGGACACCTACGAGGAGTGGACCTTCCCCGACAGCGGCTACACGGGCAACCCCCACATCGACCAGCACCAGCACCTATTGCTGGACATTGCCGCAGCGGCGAGGAGCCAGGTTTGGAAGCAGGCCAGCACACAGTACACGGGAGGAGGGCTGGAAAGCGGAGTAGACAACGATTCATATCGTGCCCTGCTGCGCCAGCTAGCCGCCTCCCACAACGGTAAGCGTTTGTCTGAGACAATGCTTATGATAGCAGCCGCGGGCTGCTGGCCCAAGACTAGGAAGAAAGAGAATATACGTAGTTTCACAGGTGACGATTTGTGCGATCGGTGCCGCTTGAAGCCCGAAACGCTGTTTCACAGGTACTGGGACTGCTGTAAAAACTCAGGGTCCAAGGCCTTTGAAAATTCGGACGACCTTGTTTTTCAGGCCACCACCCAGCTTGAGACGGCCGAAGCTTTTTGGCTCAGGGGCCTCATCCCTGCCTCCTGGACAAAGGTCCCTGAGCCCGAAGGTAGTGATTCCTGGACGGCGACGGGCGTGAACGAGGTTGAAGGCGGGTGCCTCGGCACTGGCTCGCGCGACTGTCCTGTTATGGTTGCGGGTGACGCCTCGGGCGGACCCGACTCGAGGTGGCCGAGGCTCCGCCGAGTAGGCGTCGCGATCGCCAAGTTTTCTTCCCTCACCCCTCTCGCCGTCGAAGCCTCGATCATTGGACCCCTAAGTGGACACAGGCAGGTTGTTGCCCGAGGTGAGTTGCGTGCTTTCCTCCTCGCCTTGCACACCACAAGGGGGCATTTGTTGTATATTACCGATGTCCAACCCCTGGCGGAGAGTTGGTATTCTCAGGAATACCTCAACCCCCGAGGGCCTGATGCGGATCTGTGGGCTAAGATTGCCGAGCACATGTGTTGTAGGCTGTTTAGTGATGTCACGGTTGTTTTCACACACAGCCACCAGGAAAGTAAGGATGTTGTCGAGGGCCGTGCCTTAAGTAGTCTAGTGCTGGCGAACACGGTTGCTGACGAGCTTGCAGGCACGGCAGCGAACACATGCAGGGCACCTCTGAATGTTAGGCACGATATTTTAGTTATTGAGAAGAAGGCCTTCCAAATTAGGATGAGGCTCCTAAGGGCTACCCTTGATTGTTTTGAGGCTGCGAAGAAGGCTGCTCTGGAGGCGAGGGAGAGGAAAAGTGAGGGGGTCCCGCCTCCCCCTCCCCCCCCGCCCCGCCCCGCTGCTGCTGCTCTCGCCCCGCTCCTGTCGGCTCACAGGCTCACGGAGTGCAAACGTAAGTGTATTAGATGCTTCGGGTCAGCCACCCTGGCCACTGCGCCTGAATGGTGGAGGACCGACTGCCCCGCCCTCTACAATGTTGACGGCACCCTGATGGCCCCGTCTGGCCGAGGAGCCCGTATCCATGTAGCGGGGGGCTGGCTGCACTCCTCCCACCTCCTTAATTATCATATTGTTTTGAAGGTTTGGTTTTGTGGGCAGTGCGGGAGCATAGCTGATAAGCAGCCGCGCTCCCTCGGCAAACCCTGTGGCCCCCCCACACGCACGGGGCGTGAGTATTTAGATCGCATACAGAGTGGGCTAACCCCCAAAGTCCTAAGCAAGGCCGACCAAGCACGGCGGCAGCGAAGGTCTTCTCAGTAGTGTGGTCTGTACGGGATTGGCTTCGCCAGTGGTTCCTATTCCTATATACTCCTCCTCCTCCTCCTCCTCCTCCTCCTCCTCCTCCTCCTCCTCCTCCTCCTCCTCCTCCTCCTCCTCCTCCTCCCTCCTCCCTCCTCCCTCCCTCTTCCTCTCCTCCTCCTCTTCCTCCTCCTAGGACTATGCGCAAAACGCTCCGCACCCCTTTTTTGATACTGAGGACAGCGGAGGTCTGCGGTAACCCCGTAGGGCAACGAGGACTCGACATGAGGGGGGCAAGCTTTCCTTCCGCGGGCACGCGCGAAACGCCCTTTCGGAAAGCATGATGGACCCACGAACCCGGATAGGGATATAGAAATGAGAAGCATGGAAATGGTTCACAAAAAATACACCAGAGAAAAACCCAAATCAGCGGATGGCTTGGAGGTTACTGATACGGATATTGAATGATTGTGAGATCGATAGTGGGATCGATAGTGAGGACGATCTTGAGGCCGATAGTGAAGTCGATTCAGTGAGACAGATCATGACATCGATCGTCAGATCGCTAGTGCGATCTGCAGTGAGATCGATAGTGAGATCGATAGTGAGATCGATAGTGAGATCGATCGTGAGATCGATCGAGAGGCGGGTAATGTGATCAACGGTGAGACCGATCGATCAGGAGAACGACCAAAAGAACCCGGGAACCCGAAAACCTGGGAACCCCGCGCCCCACCGAGATCGGCCGGACACCAGCAGCTGGAAAAACCCGGGAACCGAGAACCGGTGAACCCAGAACCCGGCCGCCCACCGAAATCGGCCCGGCACGTTCGCCCAAGTCTTGCAATATCCACTGGGACCCCTTCAGCGCAAGCACTGATTGGGGAGATGGGCGACGGGAAATGGTAGTGGTCAAGGTAGCGATGGTGACGTACAGCGCCAGGGGCCGTGCTGTTCTGTACTGCGATGAACTGAACGCGCCATGCCGCGTTGGAGTGCTGTGCTCCATTGCACTGTGGATCAGGTCGACCGTGGCGTCAGAATCCCGATCGAACTGATCTGGATCTTAAGCTCGAGCTGCCTGAACGTATGACTCAGATCTGGCCGCAATCGAAACGCTCGGAGCGCTCGACCAGCTCGAGCTCAAGATCCGATTAAGTTCGGAAGCGGGACGAACCAAAAGGGGGCGAGTCTGAACGGTTCAATCCCGTGTTGCGTCGTGGATCAAAGTTTCCCTGGGATCCGAACCCTGACAGCACTGAGCTGTGCTTTAAGCTCGAGCTGCCTGGGCGCATGGCTCGCCCAGAGATGATTGGAGTCGAGACAGCATGAAAGGATTACACCCTACGAAATGCTTAAGAAATCATGGGTTAAGAAATTTATAGCCTCAGATCTTGAATAAAACCCAGAACTTCTATTCTAATCTTAGGACTTACATTGAAACGTTAAGAATAATCGAGACTCTGGCCGAAAACTTAGATTTTCTTAAGCATCGCCTAGGGTGTATGCTGCGCCGCAGGGCGACATGATGAGGGCGAATCCAGGGCAGGGCGAAACGCATCGAGCAAGGGCGGGCCGAGACGCCGACGACAACGACGGCGGATGGCGACGACCGCGACCGCGGTTCCAGCTCGGGGTGCTATGTTCAGTATCCACCTGGGTGGCCACAGGGTGAGATAACCCAGCGGAAAATCCAGAAAATCACCGACTGAAGAAACTGTGTCAGGGGATTAAGCCATTGGCGTTGATGTACTGACTTTGTCTAACTCTTGTGGGCCCCCACCCCCACAATGGGGGGCGCCCCCCAAACGACCACCACATGTTAGATATACCTCCTAGGGTGTCCAACAAACGTCAAAACACATGTTCCAGCTCGAGGCAACCATGTTACGTAGATAACCCTCTGGGTGGCATCGACACGTGAAACCACGTGGTTTCAGTTCGGGACAACCATGTTAGATACCTTCTGGGTGGCCTGGACACGTGACAACACGTGGTTCCAGCTCGGGACCCCTGGGTGGCCTGCGTCAAAAACACGTGGTTCCAGCTCGGGACCGCCATGCTCGAGATACCCCTGGGTGCCCTGGGCACGTGAATACACGTGGTTCCAGCTCGGGGCCACCATGCTATATACCCTTCTGGGTGGCCTGGGCACGTGGAAACACGTGGTTTCAGCTCGAGTGCACCATGTTTGATACCCCTCCGGGTGGCGTGGGCACGGCAAAACACGCGGTTCCAACTCGGGACCCCCATGTTAGCTACCCCAGGAGGGAAATCTGTAAAACTACCAGTCGAACGAACTGCGTCAGGCTATTATACATGTGGCGTTGACTTATTGATTATGTCTGGTTCTTGTGGGCCTCCGCAATTGGAGCGCCAGGCGACCACATGTCAGATACCCCCCTTGGGTGGCCCGCACACGTAAAAACATGTGGTTCCAGCTCCAGGCAACCATGTTGGATACTCCTCTGGGAGGCCTAGACACGTGTGAACACGTGGTTCCAGCACGGGGCAACCATGTTAGACACCCCTTCTGGGTGGCCTGGACACGTGAAAAGACATGGTTCCAGCTCGGGGCCAATGTTAGATACATTTTTTGGATGGCCTGACCACATGACGAAACACGTGTTTCCAACGAGAAGCAAGAGGCAACAATCTCATATACCTCCCCCGCCCACCCACCCACCACCACCACCACCACCCCTGGGCGGCCCGCACATGTAAAAATATGTGGTTCCAGCTCCAGACAACCATGCTGGATACTTCCCTGGGAGGCCTAGACACGTGTGAACACGTGGTTCCAGCACGGGGCAACCATGTTAGACACCCCTTATGGGTGGCCTGGACACGTGAAAAGACATGGTTCCAGCTCGGGGCCACAATGTTAAATACATGTTTCTGGATGGCCTGGCCGCATGACGAAACACGTGTTTCCAACGAGAAGCAAGAGGCAACAATCTCATATACCTCCCCCGCCCACCCACCCACCCCACCCACCCCTGGGCGGCCTGGACATGTAAAAACAGATGGCTCCAGCTCCAGAACACCATGTTAGGTACCCCCCTGGGTGGCCTGCACACGTGAAAACACATGGTTCCGGCTCGGGGCCACATGTTAGATATCCCCCTGGGTGCCCTGGGCACGTTGAACACTTGGTTCCAGCTCGGGACCACCATGTTAGATACCCCTCTGGCTGGCCTGGACACGTGAAACACACAAGGTTTCAGCTCGGGCACCATGTTTGATACCTCTCTGGGACGCCTGGACACATGCAAGCACTTGGTCCCAGCTCGGGTCCACCATGTCAGGCACCCCAGGGGGAAGCCTGGAAAACTACTGGCCGAAGACACTGTGTCCGGTTATTACACATACGGCGTGGATGCACTGACGCTGCCTGGCTCGCGTGGGCCCCCGCAGTGGGGGCGCCCAAGCGACCACAAGTTCCCACCAGGGTGGCCCACACACGTAGAAACATGCGATTCCAGCTTGAGGCAACCATGTCAGATATTCCTCTGGGTGGCCTGGACACGTCAAAACACATGATTCCAGCTCGGGGCAACCATGTTAGACACCTCTCTGGGAGGCCTCGGCACGTGAAAGTCCTTGGTTTCAGCTTGGGTCCACAATGTTAGATGTCGTTTCTGGGCGGCCTGGACATGTAAAAGCATACCCCCCCCCCGGGGGCCTGGACACGTAAAAACATGTGGTTCCAGCTCTGGACCACCATGTTATATACCCCTCTGGGTGACCCACACACGTGAAAGCACATGGTTTCAGCTCGGGAAAACCATGTTAGATACCCCTCCTGGGTGGCCTGGACATGTGAAAACACGTGATTCCAGCTCGGGACCGCCATGCTAGATCAGAGTGAAGGGGCCGAACGGTCATTCACTGTCCCTGGGTGCGTGGCTGAAGTGAGAATCCGTGGTGAGCGGTATGCTTGTTGCGTTGTTGTTGTTATTGTTGGTTGTGGTGTTGTTGGTGCTGTTGTTGTTGTCTTTGGTGCTGGTGTTGTTGTTGTTGCTGGTGCTGGTGGTGGTGTTGTTGTTGGTGCTGGTGTTGCTGTTGTTGTTGTTGTTGTTATTGTTGTTGGTATTGTTGCTGCTGCGGTTGTTGTTGCTGCTACTGTTGCTGCTGCTGTTGTTGGTGTTGTTGTGGTTGATGATGGTGTTGCTGTTGTTGATGTTGGTGTTGTTGCGGGTGTTGTTGGTGATGGTGGTGTTGTTGGTGTTGTTCTTGTTAGTGTTGTTGTTGTGTGATGGTGCTGTTGTTGATGTTGTTGTTGTGTTGGTGTTGGTGTTGCTGTTGTTGGTTGTTGTTGTCATCGTCCCCTCCGCGACCCACCCACGACCCACCCCGCGACCCACCCCATGACCCACCAACCCGCGACCCACCCGCGACCCACCCCGCGACCCACCCGCGACCCACCCGCAACCCACCCGCGACCCACCCCGCGACCCACCCGCGACCCACCCCGCGACACATCCGCGACCCACCCGCGACCCACCCGCGACACACTTGCGACCCACCCGCGACCCACCCCGCGACCCACCCGCGACCCACCCGCGACCCACCCGCGACACACTTGCGACCGATCACATTGGTTTGAAAAAAATTGGCGCCTGCGGCGTGATCGTTGGATAATGTGTGACACTTTGGTGCCTGTGGCGGGCTTCTCCAGAGTCTCGCAGACTGCCGACATCCCCACCGCCCCCTCACTCTTGTCCGCATCTGCGGGGTGCTTCGGTGTTCCCCTGGGTGGCCTGCACACGTGAAAATTCATGGCTCCAGCTCGGGACCACCATATCAGATACCCCCTGGGTGGCCTGGACACGTGACAACACGCGGTTCCAGCTCGGGACCACCGTGTTAGATACCCCCCCTGGGCGACCCAGGCACGTGAGAACAAGCATTTCGTCTGAGACATCCTCTGACTTCTTGCCCCCAGCAGGGGAGATATCTACAGAAACAGAACAAGCGTTTCGCTAGAGGCATCCCCAACACATTCTGCAAAACAGCCGTTCCGCTCGAGACGTCCGCAACGAAAGAACATGTTTACTTCACCGTATGTTTTATTATCCATCGGAATTCCGAAAACCAACGATTCGCTCGGATATCCTCAAAATTGAATCCGCCGGCCCTCTTCAATCTCCTTATTAACCACAACTAAGTCCGCTGGCCTTCTTCGAACTTGGCACTGGGTAGAATTTACCTACTGAAAGAGAATACTGGGCTGAGGCCCTTTCCAAGAACACAATGGGACTTCACCTCGATTTTCATTTGTCGGAAATCTGCCGGCCCTCTTCGAACTTCGCACCAAGGACAAATTCTCACCAACAAAAAAAGACCCTGAGCCCCCGCCCTGTCCGGGAAAAACGGGAACCCCCTCCTCCTCCTCGAAGTCTACCCCGCCGCTCGACTACACGTGGCCGTAGGAACAGCTGGGCGTTTCGCTTGAGACCTTCTTGCACATGACAGTCCTTATGCAAACAGATCCAAACGCAAAGCACAAAGGCTTGAGGGCCAGTCGCTTCCAAAATGCGGATCTCGCCTGAAAGCCGCGTACAGTCGGTTCAGAAGCTTCCAGCTACACCGATGAAAAGATGGTCCTCCTCCTCCTCCTCCTCACTCAATGGCGTGGACAGTTGTCTTCCAAGTTTCCACCAGCTACAGGGATGGACGCTGGCTCACTTTCAAAACGCTGTTCTCGCTGGAAGGTTTCCCCGACTGCATTATTGCAGAACTGATCAGCAATGGAGAGCGGCTCCTTTTCTCGAATGTGGCTCCCGCTTGAGACTTCAACCAATGGTGCGACCCCGATTCTTGACCTTGTGCATCACGCAAGGCAGCTTCGTGTCGTGCCGACAAAAGCGTTGGTTCTTCACACCGCGGGGATCGCTCAATCTTGAACACCAACCGATTCTGGGTCGTCGGCGGCGTGCAACGTTGATCCCCGGCGGCGGAGTCGCCGCCGGCCGACACGACACGAACATACCGTACACGGATGGAGGGCTGATTCTCTTCAGAACGGGACTCGCGATTCAACACTTCTTTGAACTGATTTACCATGACCCGTAGCACCTCTGTTAGCCTGTTGAAAGGTGACGGTGGGCCTCTTACAAAACGAGGTCTGGTCTAGGTGGCCAGCCCGCCGGGCGATCGTCTTTTGAGCACAACGCTTCCCACAAGGGAGTATCTGCAAGATGGGGCTTGGGAAATGAAGGTGTGTTGCGGCATGGCTGCCGCATCCTGAGATTACTTCTGTCGCATCATCATCATATTCATCATCGTCAGCAGCATCAACATCATCCACACCCTCGCCATCATCAGCATCGCCACCATCACCGTAATCACCTACCAAAAACAACATCGGCACCATCACTGCAATCGACAAATGTATTCCATCGCCGACATCACCGGTACCATCGTCATCACCGCCGTCATCACCATCGATATCGCGACCACCCTGATCAGCGTCACCATTAGCATTACCGACCTCATCACCAAGAACATTGTCAACAGCCTCATCATCATCCACATCATCATCATAGTCGCCCCACCGTTTCGCCGAAACCATCATCATCCTTATCACCATCATCATCATCATCATCATCAGCATCAGCAGCAGCATCATCATCAACAACATCATCGCCATCGTCATCAACATCAACATCATCATCAGCATCATCATCAGCAGCATCATCGACATCAATATCGTAACCATCACGAGCAACCTCACCGACATTATCATCATCATCATCATCATCATCATCAGCAGCAGCAGCATCATCATCAGCAGCAGCAGCATCACAATCATCATCGTCATCATCATCATCATCATCATCATCATCATCATCATCATCAGCCTCATCACCACCACCATCATCAGCAGCATCATTATCGTCAGCGCCGTCATCGCCGCCGCCATCAAACTCAATAGCTGATGTCACCTCCATCATCGTCGTCCCCATAATCACCATCATCATGATCATCACGATTTTAGGCCAGGGCGCAAAAATGCGGAAGCTGGCAGGCGCTGGTCGGGCTAGAGGCGGGCGCGCAGAAGCAAATTGGGGCACAAAGCGGAACGAAGGCGAACGTTGTGATCATCATAATCATCCTTGTCGAGAGCGCGCCCCAGATCGACTAAGAGGGGGGGGGGGGCCATCCCCACATTTGCCCCGCCCGCCGTCTGAAAACCCCCACCTTCCCGATCCCCTCGATTCCCCTCCTCCTCGGGCATTCCGCCCTCCCAACCCCCTCCCTTCCTCCTCCCTCCTCCTTCCTCCTCCGCCCCACTCGGCCCCCGATCCTCTGGCCCTTGCCTCCCCCTGCCCGGGGCACAAGCGCCTTTCCGGCCCTCGCTCTCCAGTGCCATTGCTCTGGAGGGAGCGGAGACGTCCACACCGCGGGGTACGCCCGCCCTACAAGCAGACCCGCCCCGGGCCGCGGGTTCCGCGGTTCGCGCGCGGAGACGGAACGTCCGGCTGGTCGGTTCGGCCGCTCCTCCCGCCCCTCCTCCTCCCTCCCTCCCTCCCTCCCTCCTCTCTCCCCCCTCCCTCCTCAGGATCCTCCTCCCTCCTCCCTCCCCCATGTTGCCTCTCCCGACCCCGGGTGGCGGGCGGAGCTCGGCCTGCCATGGCATGCTCGTGCATTGCCCCGGCTTTGGCTGGAGTGCACCCGCCACAGAGAAAAAGGAAGGGTGCGGTATCCCCCAGCAGGCAGAGTGCCGAGGACACCAACACACGCGCAGCCAGCACACTTCAACAGGACTGCGTACCAGCTGGTACGCATTCCGCCAACCTGGTGCTGATGACAAGCAGGCCCGACAGGCCCCCCAGTTTGGGGGGGGCCACCGCCAACGCGCTCACGCTGCACCCTAACATGTGGGATGGGCTCCAGGACTCGTCGGAAGCTAGTCTTGGACTCCTCGAGCCTGCAGCAGCGACGCCTGCTACTGACATGACTGTCTTCGATGACGGCGCGTGGTGCCCTCCTGGGCAACCTGCTGGAGCTACTGCAGCTCGCGCCTCAGATTGCAGGCGTAGTCGCAGCCTCATCTGCATGGCGAGGTCTCTCGCGCAATTTCAAGCCTGGCAAGTCCGAGCTGCTCCTCCAGTTTCACGGAAGGCACGCCCGTACTGCACGCACTATGCTTTGGAAGGACACGACGGGTACGCTACGGTGGCACGACGACACAGTATGCAATAAGTGTGTGCGCGCGGTGCGACAGTATCCACATCTTGGAACCATCATGAGTGAAAGGTATGCGGTGGACCCGAAGGTTGCCCATAGAACTGCAGGTGTGGCTCAGCCCTCGCAGGTCATCGTTTGAAAGGTCTTCAAAGCGGTCCCCAAGAGACCCCCGAGGCCCGGTCATGAAGCTTCGCTTCGTTGACTTGTTCATCTCGTCGTCGCTTCTCTTCAAGGCGGGTACGTGGAATAACATTGAGACGGGAGCCGATAGCAATCTTCGCAACGCGCTCATGAAGCGTGACAGGTCTGCTTGCGGCCTCTATCGTTGTGACGGCAGTGCGACTGCGGCCGTGACCGTACCAGCTACTGTCAGGAGAGCTGACCTCGACGCCCAACTAAGGATCCATCGCCTACGACTACTGGGGAAGGTCATCCACTTTGTTGGATGCTCGTTCTGGGGACCTTCCTGGAGCCACTCGCTCCACTCGTGCGTCGAAGCTGCGTCGAACGTCAGTCGAACCTGAGTCGACCCTGAGTCGAACCTGAGTCGAACCTGAGTCGAACCTGAGTCGAACCTGAGTCGAACTTGAGTCGAACTTGAGTCGAATTTGAGTCGAACTGGGGTCGAACAGATCCGTTAGGTGGGCTCCAGGAAGGTCCCCGAAACGAGCATCGAAACTTTGGGTCCGACACCGTTCGGGGACGTCTGGCCACGGCCTACCGGGCCCCCCGACCAGGGATCCACAGCAGGGCCTCTTGGATGCATCACGTCCTGGATGACCTTACCTAGCTCAAGGGGGATATACACACGCATTGGAGATGAACCTGATCCACACGACGATTTTTCTATATGGAAGCGCATTGTAAAGACAGCACGGGTATGAGTTGCAGAAGCATGCGCGAGCGCAGCATTATCGGACGGTGCTGAAAAGACTTCCTTCGACATAACAGGCCTTGCGGTTTCCGCTACCAGTCACCCATCCCGACCACTCACATCGGAAGGCTCAGGACACTCCGGCTCATGATCTGGAATGCCCATGGTGCCAAATCCAGCTTTCCAAGCCCAAGGCCCTCCGACAGCACATGGTCAGAAACCATCAGTTTGGTTGCCAGGGTTGAACGCTTCCTGGGGCACGGAACGGAGTGCAAAGCTTGCTGCACCGACTGCGCTTCCGGCAGGTGAGAGATCACCTAGCCTTTGATGCTGCACATTGCTGCCCAGCATACCTGTGTCACGGAGCCCAGCTTCCAGCAGAGCAGGCGGCGTAGGCCGCGGAGGCTGACAAACTCGAGAACCAGCAACGCAGTGAAGGCAGGACTCGGACACTAGAGGTCCGCGAATCCAGCATGATCTGGGAGGCCGCATGGGTCTTTTCGCACTTCCGCGAACGGGAGGCTAGGGAGGTGCTCCGCGAGACCCACTACGAGTTCCCCGAGGACGCCCTACCCACTATCATGAAGGCCTGGCAGGACCGCAACACAGAAGACCCACGAGAATCCCAACAGCCTCCATCCGTGGATAGGTACTACATCTCTCACGCCAATTACTACGACAGTATCGCGACTATTCAACGGGCGAAGAACGGTATAAAATAAACTGTTTCGCTGTCGGGGGCGCCTGTCCCCGACAGCGAAAAAAGTATGTTATACCGTTCTTCGCCCGTTAAACTATGCTTGTACCGCATCGCATTCAAGGAGACCTGACGCGGGCGGAAACGATCGACGAAAGGGAATGGCCCAACCACGTACGCTGCCACAGGGATTGAGCCACTGGGGGGGGGTGCCCTCGGAGGCGTGGAGTGCTGCTCGCCGCCAGAACGACGGGGGCTCCCCCCCCCACTTGCCAACGAACCAGCATACAACATGCGAAATGCTTAAGAAATCATGGGCTAAGAAATTCATAGTCTCAGAATTTGAATAAAAACACTAACTTTCTACCAAATGTTTAGGATGTACATTGAAAAAGTAAGAAATATCGAGACTCTGGCCGAAACCTTCCGTTTTCTGAAGCATCGCCTAGGGTGTAGGTGGGGAGATCCGCGGTGCGCCAGCCAGCAGCGTGAGCAGCTCCGTGTGGGCAAACCTGTTGCGCTTCACCACTGCGCAGCTCTTTTCACGAGCCAAGAACGGTATAAAATAAACTTGTTCGCCGTCGGGGGCGCCTGTTCCTGGGCGGCTGGAAAGTTTATACCCTTACGGTGGCACCGTAGGGGTATAAACTTTCCAGCCGCCCAGGGACAGGCGCCCCCGACAGCGAAAAAGTTTATGTTATACCGTTCTTCGCCCGTTAAACTATGCTTGTACCGCATCGCATTCAAGGAGACCTAACGCGGGCGGAAACGATCGACGAAAGGGAATGGTCCAGCCACATACGCTGCCACAGGGATTGGGCTACTGGGGGGGGGGCCCTCGGAGACGTGGGGGTGCTGCTCGCCGCTAGAACGACGGGGGCTCCCCCCCCCACCACTTGCCGACGAACCGGCATACACCCTGCGAAATGCTTAAGAAATCATAGGTTAAGAAATTCATAGTCTCAGAATTTGAATAAAAACCCAACATTCTATTAAAATCTTAGGCTTTACATTGAAACGTTAAGAATAATCGAGACTCTGGACGAAAACTTAGGTTTTTCTTAAGCATCGCCTAGGGTGTAGGTGGGGAGATCCGCGGCGCGCCAGCCAGCAGCGTGGGCAGCTCCGTGTGGGCAAACCTGTTGCGCTTCATACGAGGCCGATGTGGCATCACAGCAGCAATTCGGCCCCTGACGTTCGTCCTGGGCATGGTTTAGTGAAGTGATGAATTTCGGGGTCCTTACGTGGGAGAAAACATCACTTCACTAATCTGGGGCCCCTGGGGCCTCAATGGGCCCTGGGGCCCAAAATTAGTGAAGTGATGGTTTTCGGGCCTCGGACTTCACCATTGCGCAGCTGTTGGCCGAGCACGTTCGTGCAGGCAGACGTGGATGGATAGAGCATCCAGCACCAGCACTGTGAAGGCCGCAGGCGCCGCCGGGACGTCAGTGGATACCCCTCAAAGCCCTTGAATGTTGGCACATTGTCGGTGCGATTACATTTGGCAAATGTACTCCAGATTTCGTAATACAGGGAGGAGGTCTGGACCCTCCACGACAAGCCATTTCAGACCTCCCCCGTGGGAGAACCCTCCAAACATCGTCCCCATACCCCCCAGGCCCTCCAAGATAGCCTGGAAGAGACCCCCCCCCCCGAAATGAGACCCCCCTCCCTTTATTACGAAATCTGGAGTATGCATCAAGTTGGGGAACCCAGCTATCAGGGCAAAGCTTCGACTCGCATCCTCGCCACCCGACTCCCAGCAATGTGTGGCCTCGTGAAGGCCAACAACAGCGGTGTCTGCAATCACGGTAAGGGAGCTCAATCTGTTTTGCTACCAAAGCAGGAGGACGGAATTTCCAGGACCAGCAGTGAAAAGACATGCCCTGAGTCAATGGGCAGAGCAATCGCGCAGGCCATGTTCAACGGAGTGCAAGTAGCGCATCCCAACTCAGAAGCGGATTACCCTCCCAGCGTACAGAACGAAGAATCTGATGAAGCTGTTATTCGATAGTTGTTGTTTTGCGTGCCGTGGTATGACTGCGCTGCCTTTCGGGAAGCTCCCGACTATGCCGGCTCGAAAACGACAGAACGTAAGTCTGACCCTGAGATTGGATTTTTGAGTTCAAAAACCAGTCTCCCAGCACTGGCGCGCCTGCGGGTGGCACGCCAGGTCTGCGAAGCAGGCATGTAGCAACCAGAGTCGTAGTTAGCAACGCATGGTGAGGGGAAGCATCAACGCAGCGTGCACCCGAACCGTAAGCATTTCGGCCTGTGAGCCGCCTCGCGCGGCGTGCGCCGCAGCCACCGTACTTCTGGCCTAACTCCTGAGAAAAGCAGTGCATTGGAGGTAGGGCCCGCCCCCCCCAGGGTTCTGTCGGGCGTGTCCCCCTACAGGGGGATTTTCGACGAAAAATAAAGAATACCCCAAAAATACCCCCAAAAAGGCAAAAACAAAAAATACTCAGAAAATAGTCCCCTGACTATTTTTGGACTAGTTTTGGACTATTTTGGGGGTACCTATAATTGTTCGTCGAACATCCCCGTAGGGGGACACGCCCGACATAAGTCTAGCCTCGATCCTGGGAAAAACAATGCATTGGAGGTGGGGCGCGCCCCCCCAGGGTTCTGTCGGGCCTGTCCCCCTACAGGGGGATTTTCAACGAAAAATAAAAAATGCCCTACAAATCTGCCGATCCGGTGTGAGTTTCTGAGAGCGTCGGCTTGAGCTCGCTCAAGCTTCGCTCTGGGGGGGGTGTCGAAGATCACGCAATTATCCACGCAATTCACTGAACGCTCGCGCGCGGGGGGGTGTCCAAGAATCGGGGGGTGGGGGGAGCTCGAGCGAGGACGGGGGGGGGAGTCGAGCACAAGCGGGGAGGAGGGGTTCCAAGGAGGAAGCTCGAGCGGGGACGGAGGGGGGGTCGAGCTCAAGCGGGGGGGGGGGGGGGGGGGGGGTCCAAGAATCGAGAGGGGGGGGGAGCCGAGCGAGGACGGGGGGGGGTCGAGCTCAAGCGGGGGGGGGGGGGTCCAAGGAGGAAGCTCGAGCGGGGACGGGGGGGGGTCGAGCTCAAGCGGGGGGGGGGGTCCAAGAAACCGGGAGGGCAGCGGGGGGGGGGGTCCAAGAATCGAGGGGGGGGGGGGTGGGGGGGGGGGGGGAGCTCGAGCGAGGGGGGGGGGTCCCAGCGAGGGGGGGCGTCCAAGAATCGACGGGGGAGGGTCGTCCAAGAATCAGGGGGGGGGTCCAAGAATCGAGGGGGGGGGGGGCGGGGGGGGGTCCAAGAAACCGGGAAGGGCAGCGGGGGAGGGGGTCCAAGAATCGTCCGTCGTCCTCGTCGTCGATCGTCGTCGTCGTCGTCGTCGTCGTCGTCGTCGTCGTCGTCGTCGTCGTCGTCGTCGTCGTCGTCGTCGTCGTCGTCGTCGTCGTCGTCGTCGTCGTCGTCGTCGTCGTCGTCGTCGTCGTCGGCGTCGTCGTCGTCGTCGGTCGTCGTCGTCATCGTCCGTCGTTGACCCGGTCGTCGGTCGTCGTCGTCGTCATCGTCCGTTCCCACACGCATCGGGAGCGCCCCGGATCGGCGGCACTGGCCGGAGGCCATTACAATACCCAAATAAGCCGAAAAATACTCAGAAAATGGTCCCCAGGCTATTTTTGGACTACTTTTTGACTATCTTTGGGGTACTTCTTATTTTCCGTCGAACGCCCCCCTGTAGGGGGACACGCCCGACATAATTCTAGCCTCGACCCTGAGAAAAACAGTGCATTGGAGGTGGGGCCCGCCCCCCCCAGGGGCCTCGGAGCCTCTAGCCTCGATCCTTCGGTGGAGCTCCCTGTGGGGCTACGAAACGCTGTGCTGGGTGGGTGAAACGCAGGGAAGAGGGGGAGGAGGGAGGAGGAGGGGGAGGGGGAGGAGGAGGAGGAGGAGGAGGAGGAGGAGGAGGAGGAGGAGGAGGAGGAGGAGGAGGAGGAGGAGGAGAAGGAGGAGGAGGAGGAGGGAGAGGAGGAACGCGGGGACCGTCTCTCCAAAACGAGGACCCAACACCACAGGATGGCTGGGAACAATGCATTGGAGGTGGGGCCGCCCCCCCAGGGGCCTCGGAGCCTCTCCCCGCCGAGGCTCCCCGCCGAGGCTCCCCGCCGAGGCTCCCCGCCGAGGCTCCCCGCCGAGGCTCCCCGCCGAGGCTCCCCGCCGAGGCTCCCCGCCGAGGCTCCCCGCCGAGGCTCCCCGCCGAGGCTCCCCGCCGAGGCCCCCGAGGACCCAACCGCCGCCCGCCGAGCGCTCTCTCGCCGCGGACGACTTGGCCAGGGAGCCCACAGAGGACGTACGCGCCCAGCGATGTACATGAACACGGCCCCTCGATCTGCGAGACCGGCCGCGTTGTACGAACATTTGCGCAAGGCGTACTCTCGGAACCAGCGTGGATTCGTGTACGTGTACGCTCTTCTTTCGCTCCTGATTGGCCAGATCGGACCGCATAAGCACGGAGTCGGAATCGAGTCGGATCGGCTGCGCCAGAGTGCACAACGGCGCCGTGCAAGCATCAGCGCCGCCTCGGATCGTCGAAACGTCGAACTCGAGATGGATCGGGCTGGCCTAAACCGACATCAGCTCGGATCGATCGGACGAAGTGGACCCTGCGGTGGCTGAGTATCGTTCAACCGATCCCCATCCCCAGCGGCGTGGCCTGGGCCTCACTGGGCGATTTACCCCCCCAGATGGGGACACAGGTCGTTCCCTTCGGGTTTCGAGGGGCGCATCCCCAACCGGTGTGGTTGGTAGCTTGGTGGGGGTCTCGAAGGAGATGGGGATGGGGACGGGGATCGGTGAAACGATGCCGATCTACTCCTGTTCCAGAAAGAGCGTTACCTCACGCTTGCTTTGTCTGTGAGTCACGACCTGTTCATGAGCCTGGCCGCACTGCCGTCCGGGACGACAGCGCGGCCAGGCTCGCGGAGCTGGAGGAGGCCGCCCCCGCTGCGGCCTTGGAGCCTGTCCCGAGGGCGCGCTCGCCCTCTCCCCCCCAACCGCCCCCGCCTCCTGTGCAGCTCTCAGAAGAGCAGCTGGACAGGATCCGCAAGAATAGCGCCGAGGCCCGGGAGAGCAGACGCGAACGCGATGCTCCTGGGCACTCCGTGCCCCTCCCGTGGCCCAATGCACCATTTGGAGGCCTGCTGCGTGCTCCCGGGGTTTCCTGGCCCCGAGGGGCCCCAACGGCTGCCTAGCACCAGAGAGCGCACGCCAGCGTCCGCCGCCGCCTCCCTGCTCCCTCCTCTCTGCGTCCCTTCCTCCCTCCTTCCCTCCTCCTCCTAACCTTCCTCCTCCCTCCTTCCCTCTTTCCTCCCTCCTTCCCTCCTGCCCTCCTCCCTCCCTCCCTCGTCCCTCCCTCCGTCCTCCCTCCTTCCCTCCTTACGTCCCTTTCCTCCCTCCTTCCCTCCTTCCTCCCTTCCTCCCTCATTCCCTCCTCCTCCTACTCCTGTTCTGCGCAACCACGTGCGATCCCTGCCCCTGCAGGCCGGCATTCTGGCAAACCGGCCGGGGCTCAGCATCTGGAGCATGCCTGTAGCCAAGTGAGCCCCCAGCGGGGGTGTCCGACACTGAAGGGGAACTGGGACACACAAATAGATAGACACAAATAAGCAGATCCCCCATATCTTCCGTAGTTTCTGGGCTTCTGTCTTCCCCCCACACTTCCCATGTGTTCAACATCTTCTGGGGAATCGACGATGAGTTGTGCATGTGTGTGTCTGTTCCCCTCCTGGGATACCCCGGCGTCGATTGGACCAGTAGGGATGGGCTTCGCAAGTCGTCGCAGATCCTCCCCGCCCCGCTGCTGGCACGGGGAGGAGCGCTGCCAGGGGGCTGGACGCTCCCCGCCGAGCGCCCCGCGCTCCGCCAAGGGGCGAATTCGGGCCAACGCCGCAGGGCGGCGCGGACGGGCCGCGCCCGCGCCGGCCTGCTCTCTCCTCCTCCTCCTCCTCCCCTCATCCTCCTCCTCCTCCTCCTCCTCCTCCTCCTCCTCCTCCTCTCCTCCTCCTCCTCCTCCTCCTCCTCCTCCTCCTCCTCCGCCTCCTCCTCCTCCTCCTCCTCCTCCTCCTCCTCCGCCTCCTCCTCCTCCTCCACCTCTTCCTCCTCCTCCTCCTCCTCCACCACCTCCATCCCGTGTCCCTATACATTTCTTCCAGCGACCCCCACCGAACCCTTTGGCGTTTGATCCCGAAGGTGCGCGCGCTCATGTGTACGTGTTTATGTCATGGTGTAGTATGATATGGTACGTTGTGTTGTGAGGTGTGGTGGTATGTCATGTTCTATGTGAACAAGTGTGTCTGAACGTATAGTGTTATGATATGATATGATTTTCAATGCTACAACATAGTGTGTCGCGATATGTCGTGAAATGGTGTGTCATGGCATGGATTGATGTGTGATGTGATTATGTGGCATGGTGTAGCTTGCTATGGCATGACATACTATTTGGTGATATGGTATGCCATGTTATGATGTGAGATGTTATGATATGGCATGACATGTTATGATATGTAATGTTACGGTATGGTGTTATGTAGGCTCCAGTATGTCAAAGCGGGGGCTGATATGCTGGGCTGTGCTATGGCATGGCATGTCAGGTTATGGTATGGTGTGAACATGTTGTGCCTTGATATGGTCAGTTGTGCGTTGATATGTTGTGGTATGCTTTACTTGAGATGTTATGGAATGACATGTGCTGTTAAGCTATGCTATGGTATTCAATGCTCTACCATGGTGTTGTATGTTGCGAGATGGCCTGTCACGATATGATACGTTATGCTTGAAGATGTCATGTTCGGTGGTGTGGTCTTATGCTCTGGCCTGTGGGGGACCCGAGGATCTGGTGGCCTCGGCGCGGGGGGGCGGCACCCTCGGAGATTATCGGGTGACCTGGGGATCTGGCGGCCGCAGCATGCGGTGCGTGGGCGAGTCGGCGCGGGGGGGGGGGCGGGACCACCAGGGATTATCGCGAGCCTGGGGATCTGGCGGCCGCGGTGTGCAGGGCGGGCGGGCCGGGAGGTCTGCCTTCAAAATCTAACGGCCCCAACCTGTCGGGTGGGGAATGAACTCCTCCCTATCGTATCCCTAGGCGTTTCGCCTGAGACTTCCCAGCCACTCATAGCGTGATGACCCTGGAACTTGAAATTTGCAACAGCTTCACGGATGGAGGGCAGGTCATTTCCAAAATGTGGCTCTCACCTTCAAACATGGATGGCGTGCCATGCTTTATGTGGCTCCCGCATTAGCGCAGCGCACATTCGTCTGATAAGCGTGCAACAATTTCAAAAATCGAAGGCGGGTTGCTTTTCAGAATGTGGATCTCGCCTTCGCGTCGCGCACAGTCGTCTTGAGAGTCTGCAGTAAGTTCCAGGATCAGTATGGCTGAAGTCCCAGGAATGGTGACCTGACGCGGTTTAGGACGGTCAGGATGCAACAGCTACGCTCCCCAAACAGTGCTCACACTTAGGCATTCATCATCCGCTTCTGAGGAACTGGGCCTGCCCGTCGGTGTGGCCGCTGTACGGTCGCCGTCGGCACTCCGTGTTCATATTTCGTTTCTGAGGAACTGGGCCTACCCGCCGGTGCGGCCGCTGTGTGGTCGCCGTCGGCACTCCGTGTTCATATTTCGCTTCTGAGGAACTGGGCCCGCCCGTCGGTGTGGCCGCTGTGTGGTCGCCGTCGGCACTCCGTGTTCATATTTCGCTTCTGAGGAACTGGGCCCGCCCGTCGGTGCGGCCGCTGTGGTGTCGCCGTCGGCACTCCGCATTCATATTTCGCTTCTGAGGAACTGGGCCTACCCGCCGGTGCGGCCGCTGTACGGTCGCCGTCGGCACTCCGTGTTCATATTTCGCTTCTGAGGAACTGGGCCCGCCCGTCGGTGTGGCCGCTGTGTGGTCGCCGTCGGTACTCCGTGTTCATATTTCGTTTCTGAGGAACTGGGCCCGCCCGTCGGTGTGGCCGCTGTGTGGTCGCCGTCGGCACTCCGCATTCATGTTTCGCTTCTGAGGAACTGGGCCTGCCCGTCGGTCTCCTCCTCCTCCTCCTCCTCCTCCTCCTCCTCCTCCTCCTCCTCCTCCTCCACATCCTCCTCCTCCTCCTCCTCCTCCTCCTCCTCCTCCTCCTCCTCCTCCTCCTCCTCCGGCTGCGTGTTCGCCCTCGGCGCTCCGTCGCCGCCTCCTCGCCGCCCGTGCCGTGGGCCTGCCTCCCGTCGGCGACGGCGGCCGTGGCCGCCGTCGCCGCCCCGGCGCGCGTGGGCCCGTCCATCGGTCTGGCGGCGATGAGGTCCGCGTCGCCGCCCCCCTCGCCGTCTGGTTCTGCCCCACTCTGCACCGCGCTGCGTCACGCGGCATTGCACTGCACTGGTCTGCACTGCGTTCGCTGCGCTGCTTTTGCACTGCTCTGCGCTGCTTTGCGCTGATTTGCGCTGCTTTGCGCTGCTCTGCACTGCTTTGCACTGCTTTGCACTGCTTTGCCTTGGAACGCGTTGCGCTGCATTGCGATGCGTTGCGTTGCTCTGCATTGCCTTGCGTTCCGTTGCTTTGCGTTGCTCGCCGTGGATGTTCACTGCGTTGCAGTGATTTGCATTGCGTTGCATTGCGTTGCGTTGCGTTGCGTTGCATTGATGTGCAGTGCTGCACATTGCTTTGCATTGCGTTGGATTGTTTTGCAGTGTTTAAGCTGATGTGAAATTGCATTGCGCTGCATTGCCTCAATCGCGTTGCATTGCGTGGCATTGCTTTGGGCTGCTGTACAACACATAGATTGCACCAAACGGATTGCACCACCTATATTGCACCACATTGGTTACTCCGTCTAGATGGCACCGTATAGGTTGTGGTGCATCAATCGGGGATGGACAGAACCCCCTTTAGCAAAACGTGGTTTAGTGAAAACGACCTCGGGCCCAAATCTGGCGGGCGAAAGCCTGGAAACTGACGGCCACGGCGCCCTCTCGAGAACCGAAAACGGACAATTCACTAATCGACGTGTCACTATTGGGGGTTCTGTCCAGCCCCGAATCAATATGTAGGATCCACGCTGGCTAATGTTATTGCGTGGTGTTTGAAGTCCCAAGAATTGCAATATGGCGCAATTAACGGTCATCAAGAAGTAATGGTCAAATTGGTTCACGGCGCGAAGTCAGAGGAACTGCGTCTTGGTCCAATTGAGGATTCTCAGACGGTTGTCTTCCAATGGTGCACTCCCCGCAATGAAAACAGATTGTTGGCGCTTCGCTTATCCCGACCAGCCCATCCAGAAACGATGTCCAGGGGAGCTGAGGTGATCAGGGAAGTGGGGAAGCACTCAGAAGAACAAAGGGCGGGGAAAGCCGGCATATACCCCAAGAGGGGGAGAATGGAGGAGGAATCGTCGTCGTCGTCGGAGGAGGAGGAGGAGTGAGGTGGAGTAGGGCGAGGACAAGAAGGACGAGGAGGAGAAGGAGGGAGAGTTGGGTAATTACCTCGGGGATCCTCTTGAGGCCTCGTGTGGAAGAGGTGAGTTCCAATTAGCCTCCCCCCTCGGGAGCACCGAAAATCGCCTCCTGGACCTCTCCTGGAGCACTCTTTGGGCAATCTTGGGCGCTCTTGGGGCCGTCTTGGGGCTCTCTTGGGCCTCTTGGGGCCCTCTTGGGCCATCTTGGAGCCATCTTGAGGCCTCGGATGGCTCTGTCGCTTTGGACGCCCGAAATGGGTACGGAAAAAATGGGTACAGTGCCCAACAACACACGTTGTCCCACACCAACAGCGGCCGCTGTTGGGCAGGCGGCCTCCTGTCTCGAACGGACACAGGCCGCGGCGGCGCGGACAGCAAGTCCCGTTCACAGTGAACAGGAACTGCTGCTGGGCATTGTACCCATTCTTTCCGTGCACAGTTCGGGCGTCCAGAGCCGCGCGGCATCCCAGCTGACCCGCGCGGGAGTGCCGCCCGCCCGACGAACGGCGGCGCGCGGCGGGTGCCCCGGCCCCCGCGCCATTCGGCTCGGGATTGGCAATGACAAGGTGTCATTCCCCCGACAGTGGCGCCAGCCCTGCGCGCCGCAGCCCCCCGGCGACGGCGAGGACGAATCTGAAGCTGCACATAACCTCGCTTCGTTGGACCCTTTTTTCAGCAGCCCTCGGGAGTGGAGATGGTTTCGCGCCTCGCAGCACACCAGGGATAGCGAGTCCAGAGGCAGAGTCGCAGGCAGGCAGGAAGCAGGTAACAGGCAGGGCGGACGAGAAGCAAACGGAGGAGGAGAGGAGGGAGGCGCGAAGGAAGAGGAGAAGGAGGAGGAGGAGGAAGAGGAGGAAACACGACCCCACTGAGCTGTTCAAAAACGAGAACCCAACGCAGGAGGGTTGGGAAAACAAAAAACGCCCAAAAATGCGAATCCTCAAACCTCAACCCTTCATCCCCGAATCCCGACCCTCGACCATCGAAAACGGTCCTCCAGCCTCAATCCTCGAATCCCCATCCTCCAGCGACGCGAGGCACATGGGGACGGGAGAAGGAAGACTGCACCGCTGCGTGGGAGGCGCGCCCGCGCTGGCCGGGCTTCCGCCGGGTGCAGGGCGCGCGCTCACCACACGTACGGCCCGGCCTGCGCGGCCGCCGCCGTCGCCGGCGTCGTCGGCGGCACCAGCAACGACGGCGTCGTAGTCGGCGTCGGCGGCGGCGGCTTCGGCGGTGGCGGCATGATCGGCGCCGCTTTCGGCGTCGTCGTGTTCGGCAGCGTCGGCGGCGTCAGCGGCGGCAATATCGTTTTCGTCGTGGGTATCCTCGTCGTCGGCGGCGTCGTCGGCGCCGTCTTGGTTGTCGGGGTGGGCGTCGACGGCTTTGGCTTCGGCGAAGGCGGCGTCGGCGGCAACGTCGGCGTCGTGGTTACATATGTGTTGACATCGTCGTCATCGTTACCGTCATCGGCGTCGGCGCTATCGTTTTCGTCGTCGTTTTCCTCCCCTTCCCCCGCGTCCTCCTCCTCCTCCTCCTCCTCCTCCTCCTCTTCCTCCTCCTCCTCCTCCTCCACATCCTCCGCATCATCCTCCTCCTCCTCCTCCTCCTCCTCCTCCTCCTCCTCCTCCTCCACATCCTCCTCCTCCTCCTCCTCCTCCTCCCCCTCCCCCTCCTCCTCCTCCTCCTCCTCCTCCTCCTCCTCCTCCTCCTCCTCCTCCTCTCTCCTCCTCCTCCTCCTCCTCCTCCTCCTTCCTACTATTCCTCCTCCTCCTCCTCCTCCTCCTCCTCCTCCTCCTCCTCCTCCTCCTCCTCCTCCACGTCTTATTATTATTAATTTTATTATTAATATTATTATTATTATTATTATTATTATTAGTAGTAGTAGTAGTATTATTATTATTATTAATATTATTATTACTATTATTAGTAGTAGTAGTAGTAGTATTAGTAGTAGTAGTAGTATTAGTATTAGTATTTTTACTATTAGTATTATCATCATTAATATTATTATTATAAGCATTATTATCATGATTACTATTACTATTATTATTACGATTATTATTAACATTATTATTAGTAGTATTAGTATTAGTATTAGTATTATTGGTACTATTATTATTACCCGTATTATTGTTATTATCATTGTTGTTATTATTGTTATTATTATTATTAGTATCATTAGTAGTATTGTTATTATTAATATTATTACTGCTATTATTATTAGTATTATTCGTATGATTATTATTAGTATTAGTATTATGATTATTATTAGTCGTATTATTATCATTATTATGATTATGACTAGTAGTATTAGTATTATTATGCATATTCTGAATATTATTAATATTATTGATATTATTGCAATTATTATTAGAAGTATTATTATTAGTATTATTATTCTTATTCTTCTGATGAGTATGCTTCTTCTTATTATGATAGTATTCTTCTTCGTCTTAGTATTATTCTTACTATTATTACTCTTAGTATTCTTAACATTCTTTTTATTATTCTTAATAGTATTATTATTATTCTTAGTATTCATACTATTTTTCTTATTGATATTATTAGTCTACTTATTATAAATAATAATATTATTATTATTACTATTATTATTCCTCTTATTATTAATACTAGTATTATTATTCGTATTTTTTCTCATTCTTATTATTATTATTATTCATGTTTTTCTTCTTATTATTCTTCTTAGTCTTCTTATTGTTTTTATTATTCCTCTTCCTCCTCCTCCTCCTCCTCCTCCTCCTCCTCGTCCTCGTCCTCCTCCTCCTCCTCGTCCTCGTCCTCCTCCTCCTCCTCCTCCTCCTCCTCCTCCTCCTCCACATCCTCCTGCTCTTCTCCTCCTCCTCCTCCTCCTCTTCCTCCTCCTCCTCCTCCTCCTCCTTCTCCTCCTCCTCCCTCATCCTCCTCCCCCTCCTGCTCCTCCTCTTCCTCCTCCTCCTCCTCCTCCTCCTCCTCCTCCTCCTCCTCCTCCTCCTCCTCCTCCTTTTCCTCCTCCACGTCCTCCTCCGCCTGCTCTTTAACGGTAGCCCTAGCCTGTAGCCTCGTTGAGCGAGTGCGACAGATAAGAAAGCACGGCTCGGGGCACTGGTACTTGGCGGGCACCGCAAAAGAAAAACTATGTAAAGAGAAAGCGGGGGCACAGAGTAGAAAAACCTGTAGGTGCCCGCCAAGAACAATGAACATAATTTACCGCATTAGGAAAAAATGCCGAAACAACAAAGCGCTCACAAAGAATTGGTGCAAACTGCTTCCCTCTCCCACGCCGGTCCTCCCCCGGTCCTCCTCCCCAGGGGGGGGGGCCTGGGGGGAAGACCTTCGCTATTTGCCTGTCATATCACAACATCTGCAACATCATGTCAACTCTGAACGGAAGGAATCTTAAAGCAATTACATGTCAACCCAATTGCAATAGAATCGGCATTATCTTGGTCATGGGATCCCCCTTTGGTATCGGACTGAGTATGCCCAACTATTCGGGCACCCCTGGTCCAGTTCGCCCTCAGCGTTTCGGCGTGTGGTTGGCCATCCTCTTCAGGACCTGCCACAACCAACCACACGGGGCAGGCCAACGCTGTCACGAACGACATCTCGGTTTCCTCTGGGACTCCTTCGTGCACACCAAAGTTGCCAGAGGATGTCAAGCAAAGTTATTGGAACCTGCTGCTTTGGCCTTCAAAAGAAGGGAGGGAACAATTACCCCCTCTTGCGTGACACCGTCGGCACCTGGCGGACTGGCCGCAGGTGCCCCCTTTTTCCTTGAATGTCTGACCCCCCGCCCCCGTGACCAGAGCACTGACTGGAGCACAGGACGGCGGAGCCGACTTCACAGCAGGCATGCCGGAATCTCTTTGACTGATGGGAAAAAGGCTGCGCCGCCGAAGACGAGTTCCTGGAGAGCTTCGGCTGATAACCCGTTATTTGCTTATCATATCACAACAAGTGCAGCATCATGTCAACTCTGAATGGAAGGATTCTTACAGCAACTACATGTCAACCCAAGTGCAATAGAATCGGCATTATCTTGGTCATGGGATACTCCTTTCGTCTCGGACTGAGTACGCCCAACTATTCGGGCACCCCTGGTCCAGTTCGCCCTCAGCGTTTCGGCGTGTGGTTGGCCATCCTCTTCAGGACCTGCCACAACCAGCCACACGGGGCAAGCCGACGCCGTCACGAACGACATCCCTGTTTCCTCTGGGACTCCTTCGTACACACCAAATTTGCCAGAAGATGTCAAGCAAAGTTATTGGAACCTGCTGTTTGGGCCTTAAAAAAAGGAGGGAGCAACTACTTTTCCCTCCTCCTTCTCCTCCTATTCCTCCTTATCTACGCCTCCTCCTCCTCCCTTTCCTCCTCCTCCCCCTCCTGGTCGTCGTCGATGTGTTTCAGGGTCGGCGGCACCGGCTGTCAGGCCTTCACAATATGGCGTTGCTGTGCTGGAACAGCCAACGAGAGAGGCCATCCTCACTCACGTTCCCAAGCCCATCTCCACCACGTTAGGGCCAAGCATCCAAAAAGCAAGTGAACGGCGCTTGTCTAACAAGCATTTTTGGGGCCGCTACCCTGAAATTCAGAACATGTGCTGCTGTGCTTGAGCCGTCAGCAAGTGAGGTGACCGATGCTGGTCGGCGCTGCAGTCCTTAACCCCCGCCCCACACCACACCCCGACCTCAATAGATCAAACCCCACTTCCACCTCGTCAGAGCCAAGCATCCCAAAAGCAAGTGAACGACGCTTGCCTGGTATGCAATTCTTGGGCTGCGACCCTGAAGGTCCGAAAATGTGCCTCTGACTTGAGCAGTCAGACGGAGGGATGACCGTTGCTGGTCAGTGCTGCACCCCTCCCCATCCAGCCCACACCACGTCCCGACGTCAATTGATCAAACCCCACCTCCACGTTAGAGCCAAGTTTCAAGAAAAAACACATGAACGTCGCTTACCAAATGAAAAATTATTGGGCGGCTACCCCGAAGGTAAGAAAATGTGCTACTGTGCTCGAGCATGGAGATGACCGATGCTGGTCGGTGCTGCAGTCCTCCGCGTTAGGGCCAACCGTCCAAAAGGAGGTGGCAGCGCTTACCTAGTCTGCAACTCCTGGGCTGCTACCCTTGAAGGTCAAAGAAATGTGCTGCTGTGCTGGAGCAGTCTTGATTATGTGAGCAGGCTGCAGGCTCGCCAGAGATGCTGGCTGGCCTGCTGAGGTGGCAGACAAGGCATGATGTGTCTAGTTAAATTTTCCACCGCCTCCCAGACAGCCGCCCCATCCCCGACCCACGTCGCGCATCATGCCTGCGGCGCGCAAGAGTAAGAGCAGTCGTCGAAACGTCACTTAGGTTTAACCCCCAACCTCTTTGGCCCCAAGGCCCGCGAGTTGTTTGTCGTTCCTTCTCGGGCTCAGCGCACGCCCACTGCGTCGACAGCTGGGAAACTACATGCCCCTGCCGGTGCAGCGCTCTCTGTAAGCTGGCCAGAGATGTTGGCTGGTCCGCTGAGATCGCGGGCCCGCTGCGTCTCACGTCACAAATACTCCTGTAGGTCAGAAATCAGTGGCGGGACTGGGCGGCCACGGCGTAGCCGTAGCGCTTATACAGAAATACCTGCGCCGCCTGCGCCCAGGCAGTCCAAGGGCAGAAGCGGCGCAGGCGCGCGCTGCGCTGGACGCGCGCGACGCCGGCATGGGCTGCCCCCAGCGCGATAAAGTCAAGCACCCAGAAGGCGAATAAACGGCGCCTGCCTGGAAATCGACTCGCAGCGCAGATGCTAACGCGTTTGCTCCTGAGAAGACAAGGCTCGGGCTTCTTCCATCGTGGGCAGACTGCTCGCGAGCCAAGCTCGGTAAAAGTGCCTCGCGATGGAGCCAATAGCGCAATCTGTCCAGTCTGCGCGCAACTTGGGCTGCGACCCGTGGACAGCACAAATATACGCAGCTCAACGTTGCCGCATGGTCCTCCTTATCCACCACCCCCACCACGGCGCGGTGGCCCACCCCCCGCGCCCCCGAGGTCAGAGCGAGGCTGGATGCGATGCAAACTTGAGAGATAGCAAAAATAGTGCACCCATTTGCTAGAGTCGCTGGCAATGTGAGCGCAAGCAATACATCGAGCGGGAGCGGCATCTGCGATGCACCCCGCATCCTCTGTCGCCAGCACGCCGCCTGCCGACGGCGAGGGAGGGGGGGGGGCGCGGTCGACGTTCCGCGGAACTCGGCGCACTGATGGCACTTGCGGTCGCCGTCGCTGCACGCTGCCGCGCGACTCCTGCGCGCCCGCAGTAAGCTGCCCATCGGCGAGGCCGCCCCGCTGCCCTCGCAGTCGCAGCTCTGCGGCCAAGGCTCGGGCAACGCACTGCACAGGCGCGGCGTCGGCTTGGGCGGCGGCTCCTTGCAGGGAACTTATGGGAGGTAGTTGTGGTGACCACTGGCGAGACGCTGCTCGCTGCGTGTCTGATGCGAGCGGAGCGCGTCGATGCGCGCGCGGAAGCTCGGGTCGCCCTTGTCGCGCACGAATGCGACTCCGCGGCTGTAGGCGATGACGCGCTGCTCGTCAAGCCCCACGTAAATATTACGCACGGCAGGGGCACGGCACACGCGGCCCGGGAAACAGGCCTGCAATGCGGCGCGAGCCTGGGGCGCCAGAAAATGCAGAGGCACTTCCCGCAGCCAACTCTGCGCCGTTATCTCTTCGCGTGGCGGGCAACTGGCCGGCATCTGGAGCACTGGTGGCGGCGGTTACGCTGGTATAGATCTTCCCCTCGTAGGCGATCATTTTACGATGGCCTCCGCGCGCGGCGCAATTGAAACGCTTGCTGTCGGGGCGTCAGCGGCGATGCGAATGGCATTCGGTGGCGGTGGCGGCCTCCTGGCCGCGAGTGGAGGGCGCGGTCGGTGGCGACGATGGCGGCGCTGCCAGCGGCGCCGACTGCGTCGGCAGAAAAGCGCGTCGCAATTAGTCATTGAGGCCAAATGAATTCATGTACTGTGGGACAGCGATGTGGTCTCGGTTCGCGGCGGTGCTGCCGGCGGCGCTGGTCGGTCGTCGGACGCGTCTACTGTTGTCGGTGTGTATTATTCGCGCGCGCTGTCGATGTCGGCCGGTGGAGAGGGCCCGGCGGTGCTGGGGGGCGATCGTCGGGCTGGAAATGCGTTGCCGTAGCGCTGCCGCGTCGCGCATGTTGACTGCCCAATCAGAATTAATATTGTTGTCGTCGCTGCGGCATGTGTTTAGCCGCTGTGCAACTTCTTGCATTGCCGCAATCTTGCAAGGGTTGAATGGCGCGCTTCCGCCAGCCACTATTGCTCGGAAATGTTGGCTGGTCGTAACTACGTCAAATCGGAACGAGGCGTCATTGCGGCAATTGGCTGCGAATGCGTTCATGTCCTTGCCGCATCGAGCAGGGTCAGACGTTTGGGCGGTCGGAGCAAGGGTAGGTGTCGGCGTGGACGGCGCCTTTGAGTTTGAGATGTTGTTGTCGTCGTAGGTGGCAGTGCGCAAGTCGACAGTGGGGCTGCACGCGGTCTGGTCAAAGCAGCGGGCGCGGCAGGTCTTGGGTGCCATCCTGGCGCGCATAGAGCTCGTTGCTGATGCGTTCAGGCATCTGTCCCATCCAAGTAAAAATAACCATCGTTAGGGACTTTGTATGAGCATATGTTAAATTGTTCGTGGTAGCAGACCGCGCAATGCGATCTGTCGTCTTCGCAGCCGTCGGCGTCGGCGTCGCTGCCGTAGTAGAAGCGCCTGCCCAGCCGCTCGGGCAGCGCATGTCGCGGCATTGGTCTGGCTCGAGCGATGCAGTAGAGAACCCGCGCATGTCCGAAGTTCCGTTCATCTTGGCCCATGGGTCGTTGCCGTCTATACTGTCGTCGGGCATTCGCTGCTGTGGTGGCGTGACCTAAGCATGCGCGTCGTTAGTTGTCCAAGTGCTCGCAAGGTCCTTTCTCTACGTCGCCGCGCACTGCGAGCTGTCTGCGAACGAAATCGCATATCGGGTGGCCGGCAGGGATGCCAGGGAGAAACTTGCATCCGTCTGTCGTAACTATGTATTCTGGCAGTCAGAAGGCGAAGCGCCAGTTGGTCGCGAGCGCACGCAAATGGGGTTTCGCGCGACGGGCGCCGCGAAGGCGCTGAGGCGCATCACCTGAATGGGCGCGGGAAATAAGCGGTGGAGCGCGCGGGCCGAAGCGGCGTTGCCCATTCTCGGCGCCGTCAGCGCGCAATGCGTCGGAGGCGATGGCCCCTGACGGCGGTCAGGCTCGACACGCGCTGCGCCAGTCCATTGGTTCTGTGGATCGCACTCCTAGCCGGATGGGTCTTGTGGCTCCACGCAGTATGCTTGCTGATGCGCGGGTGGCGAGGTGATGCGTCTCCTCTGCTTTCGACGACGCGCGCGGCCCGGGGCGGGCGCGGGGCCGGCGCCCCCGACGCGCGAAGTGCATCGTGCATCTGCTAGGTAGCACGAAAAAGAGAACAACTCTGATCCCAGGGTAGCGTTGCGGTCGGGGTCGATCATTACGCCGATGAACGCGGCGCCGTCGCAGCCCTCGTCGTTGCACTTGGATTGGGCGCGGATGCCGTAGTCTTCGCCCATCTGGGGCTCATCCATCTTGTCACTTTGCTGGTAGTACATAGTGTAGAGCGCTCCTTCGAGGCTCTTCTCTGTACTATCTTCATTTCAGCATGCGCACCTGAACCGCGAAGCGGCGCTGTCGATGACGCCGTTAAGTTCGCCCCGGGTAAGGGGCGCGAGCGGCGCGCGTCGAACGTCGGGCGCATCTTCGTTGCCGTCAAACGGTACCTGGTCGAGTCGGCAGTCAGCTTTCCCGTGGACAAGGCACGCGGGCCAGCCTCTGCAACCAGTTCGTCTCGACGCTGGCGCGCGAGGAGTAGCACTTCCATCCGTCGAGGGCTTGCTCGAGCAATTGCTGTAGTAGGGTAGAGTACTGCCTGTTCACGGCTGGTAGGCATGCGACGGCGACACGCGCCCCGCTCCTGGAGAGCGCCCATCTTTTGGCAGTGGGCACTGGTCCTCGCTCGAAGTCCAAGCGCAGGGAGACGCACGCGAATTTCTGATCGTTGATATCGTCATTGGTCCTGTCCTGCTTGTCGGACTGCACTTGCGCTCGTAAAATATGCGCTGCGTCGGAGTCGCGCTGCGCGGGCGTCGCCGCGCGTAATTGCTCTTGGATGTGATCTCTGTCCCGCGCATCGAATAGACATGGCAACTCGTCGGTGCTACTCTCTTCGCACTGCTCTGAAGATCGCCGGCGTTCTCCCTCGACGGGCATATTCCCCTCTCTCGCACGTGGGCCGCGCGGTGTCAGGGGGGTAGGTCATGCGAGCGGCTAGCGAGGGCAGGCACATGAACCTCGTTGCGTTGGCCTCCTCCTCCTCCTCCCCCTCCTCCCCCTCCTCCCCCTCCTCCTCCTGTTCCTCCTCCCTCCTCCTCCCCCCCCCTCCTCCTCCTCCTCCTCCTCCTCCTCCTCCTCCTCCTCCTCCTCCTCCTCCTCCTCCTCCTCCTCCTCGTGCACAAAAAGCCACAGATGCACAGAAGGTGCGACCAGGGGCCCAGGACTTGCTCACGAGTGCCCTCTGAATGCTGCATGGCATGCCATGGATGGTGCAGACACCAGACACCGCTTGACAAATAACGCCGGCGCCGCATGCTTCACGCATGCGCATGCATGAAGAAACCTGCACTACACAAGTCCGCGTAAGTTGTCCCGTGCGTAACACGAGCAATCACTATAATGCGATCAGCCGAAGAAAAGCTATGCCTGAGGGGAGGCTCGTCCAGCCTACGTGCCCCCTGTGTCTTGCTTTCGCCTTGCCCCCGGGTATCCCCTGCAGGGCTCACATACAGGGCAAGAGGCATGTCGACTGTGCTGTAGAGGTGCTGGTCGTGGAGCGAGTGTTATGGTGATGAAGGAGGTCGGTACACGTGTATGGAGTATCGCGTGCCTTTTTGTGCCCCTACCTGAGGTATGCCTGATGGCTCCCATGCCAAACATGGTGCAGGCACTCGAGTACGGCGTGTCCTGGATGTCGGCATGGGTTTGCGTGGTACATGCTGGTCAACTGGTGTGGATGCTGCGTACCGCAGTGCTGGACAGTGCGAGTAGGACAATGGATGCTGCCAATGTTGGGTCAACAAAAAATGTTTTCATGTACCGCGAACATTTCGGCTAACATGATTACAATGTCTGTCACAAGATGTCTTCAGCGGCACCGCACACAACGAAGGCAACACATACATATGAAAAGCAGCAAATGTGAATGTACCATGTCATGTACGGATGGTGCAGGCAGGTGAGAGGCGTGTCCAACATGCTGCGGTCTGTAATGTCGGCGTGTGAGGTGTCCTGATGTGTGTGGACTTATCCAGGGTAACATTCGCATTCCCCGGCGCCGTGGGCAGAACAATGTACAGCGCACGCGAGAATTCGTCCCCAGATCCACAGTGTTGTTGTTGGCGTGAAAATTGTATCCTGTTACTGTATGTGCCAATTGGGGTCCTCACTGTGTTACGAATTGCTTTGACACGAAACCATGTGTCTTGTCACAGAATGGCGCGCGTCAAACCTCCCGTCCACAAGTAAGGGAGATAACAGCCTGCTCCCTTTCGGTAAGGAGAAAAGTCTTGAGATCATCTTTAGTGTCCTCGACGAATCATGTCTGACTGTCATACTGCCCATGCCTCTACCCCCAATATGCCCCCTCGGGCTCCCATGCAAGGTATGAGGCGAGTCACTCGTGTTTCCGTGGCGCCTGGTCGTAGTGCAAAGTTGCTGTGTTGTGGAAACTGTGTGCTGGTTGGTGCTGCGTAGGCCTTGTGCCCCTACCTGAAGTACGCCGTTTGGCTCCCATTCGAGGTCTCTCCTCCTACTCCCCCTCCTCCTCCTCCTCCTCCTCCTCCTCCTCCTCCTTTTCCTCCTCCTCCTCCTCCTCCTCCTCCTCCTCCTCCTCCTCCTCCCCAAGCTCCTCCTGTGTTTCCTCCCCCTCCTCCTCCTCCTCCTCCTCCTCCTCCGCCTCCTCCTTCTCTTCCTCCTCCTCCTCCTCCTGCTCCTCCTCCCTCCTCCCCCTCCTCCTCCTCCTCTCCTCCTCCTCCTCCTCCTCCTCCTCCCCTCCTCCTCCCCCCTCCTCCTCCTCCTCCTCCTGTTCCGCTTCCTCCTCCTCCTCCTCCTCCTCCTCCTCCTCCTCCCCCTCTTCCTCCCCTTTTGTCTTATTGTTCCTCCTCCTCCTCCTCCTCCTCACCCTCTTCCTCCCCTCTGTCGCAAGATGTCTTCAGCGGTACCGCGCACAACGAAGGCGACACATACATAGGAAAAGCAACACATGTGAATGTACCATGTCATGTGCGGATAGTGCAGGCAGGTGAGAGGCGTGTCCAACATGCTGCGGTCTGTAATGTCGGCGTGTGAGGTGTCCTGATGTGTGTGTGAACTTATCCCGGGTAAGATTCGCAGTTCCCGTCTCCGTGGGCAGAACAGTGTAAAGCGCACGAGAGGCTTTGTCCCCAGGTCCGCATGTTTTGGTAGGCGTGTAAGATGTATCGTGTTACTGTACGTGCCGATGGGGATCCTCACTGTTTAACGAGTTGTGGTTGCACGAAGCCATGTGTCTTGTCACAGAATGGCGCGCGTCAAACCTCCCGTCCACAAGCTGTTAGCAAAGATGGAGCATCACGTATGGGGGTAACGGCCTGTTCCCTTCCGGTAAGGAGAAATGTCTTGAGATCGTCTTTAGTGTCCTCGACGAATCATGTCTGACTGTCAAACTGCCCATGCCTCTACACCCAATATGCCCTCTCGGGCTCCCATGCAGGGTATGGGGCGAGTCACTCGTGTTTCCGTGGCGCCTGGTCGTAGTGCAAAGTTGTTGTGTTGTGGGAGGTGAAAGCTGGCTGGTGCTGCGTAGGCCTTGTGCCCCTACCTGAGGTGTGCCGTTTGGCTCCCATTCGAAGTTTCTCTTCCTGCTCCCCCTCCTCCTCCTCCTCCTCCTCCTC
>CAUYUJ010006568.1:12500-52794 GCA_963575745.1 Prorocentrum cordatum
GCTACTCAGGCGACGACAGCTACTATTAATATTTCTGCTACTACGATTACGACTACTACTACTACCTTTTACGACTGCCATTATTGTGTTTACTAGCACGACTACGACAAGTGCTACTATTATTTCGATTGCGACTATTACTACCATTTCAATGTTTATTTCTTCTGCTACGGCTACTGCGACTGCTACTACTACTTTTCTACAACTGCTGCTACATTAGACAACTCGTGCTAGTACTGTTTAGTTATTGAGATGCCCGTTGCCTCTTTAACAACCGTTTCCAGTTTGGTCTCTTGGCGACCGCTGTGATTAATATTTTTATTTATACTACTGCCGCTACTACTACTTCTATTATTAGTTCGATTTCTTTGTATTATTAATGCTACGACAAGTCCTACGACTATTATTACTACTGGTACTATCACTACTACGACTTCTACTACTACTGCTACTACCACTACTACTACTGCTACGACTCGTACTACTTTTATTGCTACGACTAGGACGACGAGGACGACTGCTATTATTATTACTAGTTGCACTACGACTATTACTACAACAACAACTGCTACCGCTACTACTACCACTACTACTACTACTACTACTACTACTACTGCTACTACTACTACGACGACGACTACTAGTAGTACTACTACGACTACGACTACGACTACGACTACGACGACTACTACTACTACTACTACTACTACTACTGCTACCCCGACGACGACGACGGCTACTATTATGTCTGCTACCACTAGTACGACGACTACTACTACTACTACTGCTACTACTACTACTACTATTACTACTACGACTATCATTAGTTTTATTATTATTATTGATATTACGACTGTTTCTATCATTACTACTATTACTACGACTTTTACTACGACTACTACTACTACTACTATTAGTGTTATTGCTACTACTACTACTACTGCTACTACTACTACTACTGCGAGTATTCTTTCTATTGCGGCTATTACTACCATTTCAATTTTCATTTCTTCTAATACGACTGCTACTACTACTGCTACCTCTACTATTTCTAGTACTGCGTCTACACTAAACATCTCGTGCTAGTACTGCTTAGTTATTAATATGCCCGTTGCCTTTTAAACGGCTTGGTCTCTTGACAAGGTGGAATAAGAAATTACGCGACCGAGGGACCCCACGTACTTATAGTATGGCTGGAGTGGTGATAGCTGTTGTGAAGCACGTGAGAGTGACCGAGGAAGTGCCACGCCTGCCACGCTTTGCGAGCCCGCAGCGGATAGGCACACCACCCCCAGCGCAGCCCCCTTGGTGTCGAGGAGGTGCCACGCCTGCCACGCTTTGCGACGCCGCAGCGGATAGGGACACCACCCCCAGAGCACCCCCTGTGGTGTCGATGAAGTGCCACGCTTGCCACGCCTTGCGGGCCCGCAACGGAGATGGGAAACCACCCCCAGCGCACCCCCTGTGGTGTCGAGGAAGTGCCACGCCTGCCACGCCTTGCGAGCCCGCAGCGGATAGGGAGGCCACCCCCAGCGCACCCCCTGTGGTGTCGAGGAAGTGCCACGCCTGCCACGCTTTGCGAGCCCGCAACGGATAGGGAGACCACCCCCAGCGCACCCCCTGTGGTGCCCAGGAAGTGCCACGCCTGCCACGCTTTGCGAGCCCGCAACGGATAGGGAGACCACCCCCCAAAGCACCCCTCGTTGGTGTCGAGAAAGCGACACGCTTACCACGCTTTGCGGGCCCGCAACGGATAGGGACACCACCCCCAGCTCACCCCCTTGTGGTGTCGAGGAACCACACCCACCCCGCGTGCAGCTCTCAAGGCTCTCAGGTTTCATGGTGCGGCGCTCCCACCCCCAGCGCACCCCTTGTGGTGCCGAGGAAGTGCCACGCCTGCCACGTCTTGCGAGCCCGCAGCGGATATGGGAAACCACCCCCAGCGCACCCCCTGTGGTGTCGAGGAAGTGCCACGCCTGCCACGCACTGCGACGCCGCAACGGATAGGGACACCACCCCCTGAGCACCCCCTTGTGGTGTCGAGGAAGTGCCGCGCCTGCCACGCTTTGCGAGCCCGCAACGGATAGGGTGACCACCCCCAGCGCACCCCTTGTGGTGTCGAGGAAATGCCACGCCTGCCACGCTTTGCTGGCCCGCAGCGGATAGGGACACCACCCCCAGCGCACCCCCTGTGGCGCCGAGGAAGTGCCACGCCTGCCACGCTTTGCGAGCCCGCAACGGATAGGGTGACCACCCCCAGCGCACCCCTTGTGGTGTCGAGGAAGTGCCACGCGTTACACGCTGTGCGAGACCGCAACGGATAGGGAGGCTAACCCCATCGCGCCCCCGGTGGTGCCGAGGAAGCGCCACGCCTGCCACGCTTTGCGAGCCCGCAACGGATAGGGTGACCACCCCCAGCGCACCCCCTGTGGTGCCGAGGAAGTGCCACGCCTGCCACGCACTGCGAGCCCGCAACGGATAGGGAGACCACCCCCAGCGCACCCCCTGTAGTTTCGAGGAAGTGCCACGCCTGCCACGCTTTGCGAGCCCGCAACGGATAGGGAGACCACCCCCAGCGCACCCCTTGTGGTGTCGAGGAAGTGCCACGCCTTCCACGCTGTGGGAGCCCGCAACGGATAGGGAGTGTGTTGTGCTGTGCTGTGCTGTTCTGTGCTGTGCTGTGTGTGCTGTGTGTGTGTGCTGTGTGCTGTGCTTGTTTGTGTGCTTGTGTGTATGTGCTTGTGTGTATGTGTGTATGTGTGTATGTGTATGTGTATGTGTGTGCTGTGCTGTGCTGTGCTGTGCTGTATGCTGTGTGTGTGTGCTGTGTGTGCTTGTGTGCTTGTGTGCTTGTGTGTATGTGTGTATGTGTATGTGTGTGTGCTTTGATGTGCTGTGCTGTGGGTGAGGGAGGAAGGAAGAGGAGGGGGAGGAGGAGGAGGAGGAGGTGAGGCGCGGGCGCGGCGCGGCAGAGAAGAAAACCAGAACCCCACCAAGCATATGTGGGGAAAACGCGACGGTACTTCTGCGTGTTGGATCACGACATGTCAGCGTCATTCGCAACTTGGCCGAAGGTTGTTCACTGTCTCCCCTGCTGTCCTCGCTCCAGAACTAGAAACGTTTTAAAGAACGCTTCAGCACCGGTCTAACACCGGCCCGAAATAGGCCCAGAGGCCCGATGGCCCCCAGAGGGGCAGACGGCCATCGGGCCCGCGAGACTGCTCGCCAGGAGAAGGACGTGCACAACAGGAGAAGGAACTAAGGACGACGTAAGTGGCAACGTTAACCATGCAAGCAACTGATCTGAAAACGCGGAGACAAAATCGCAGCCGATAACGCAACAAATGCTTGGGACCTAAATATTGTTATACATATATATACAAGTGGCACGTGTGTGCCCAGGCTCATACAATAAGCTGAAGGGGCGTTTGAAGCAGGAGTGACATGCAACAGCGAAGTCGCACTCGAGCGCAAGTGGGGTTGCCACACCTTGCGATGTGTGTACCAGGGCCCCCCAGGAAGCCTCAGGAGGCCCGACTTGGATACCAGAAGAGGCTCCAGGAGGCCCCAGGATTGTGAGTGTTGTGTGTGTGTGTGATGTGTGCTTTGTGTGGTGCGTGCTTTTTGTGTGTTGTCGGTGTTGTGTGTGTGTGTATATGTTTGTCTAGCGTGTGATGTGTTGGGCGTGATTTGTGTCTCTGTGTGTGCATGTAGTTCTGAAGCCCCAGGAGGCCCCAGGAGGCCCCAGGCGGCCTCAGCAGGCCCAGGAGAACTCCAGGAGGCTCCGAGGCGGGGTCTGGGGTACCAGAAGGTCCAGAAAGCCCCAGGAGGCCCCAGGAGGTTCCAGGAGGCCCCCAGGAGGCTCCGAGGAGGGGTCTGGGGCTCGATTTTGGGAGGATTTGTCATGCGAAACCGCCATTCTCTGAGAATCGGGGTCAAAATTATTAAAATTACCATATGTTTTTGAAGGTTTTATGTTAAAATGTTGAAATTCCCATGTGTTTTTGGACCCTGACGTCACGATCTGCGTGAGGGGTGTCACCGATTTTCAGAATTTCGAGGATGTCCCTAGCGAAACGGCCAGACAAATCGCGGACAACGTGCGCATTAATCGCCTCTGAGCTCTACTCCCTCGGAGAGGTGCGTATGATAATATATATATATATATATATATGTATATATGTATATATATTTATCCATACACACATATATATATATATATAACTGTATCAAAAAGAGTATGGGTAGGGGGTCCAGGGGACTCCAAAGTGCACTGGTTTGTCTTCCGGCCGTTTTGGACCCGGCAGGGGTGCCAGAACGCGTCAAGGGAGGGGAAGGGGGGGCGACGAAAGGGCCTAAGAGGGCGCCAGGATGGTCCAAGAGTGTCCAAGAGAGCCCAAGACCGCACGAGCGTTTCAAAATTGGTCCAACATGGCTTGAATGCAGCCCAAGAGGGCTTCAGGACGGCCAAGATGCCTTCAAAAGGATTCCCGCGAGGCACTCAGGAGGCGAAAAATATGTGCTTTTGATTGTTTTTGAAGGGTTTGCGTTTTCTCGCTGTTTCGTGCTTCCGACGGTCCAAGACAGGCCACGAGGACCCAGAAATCAGCTCAGGACGGCCCAAGAGGCACCCAAAGAGGGCGCACAACGGCGCAAGAGAGTTCCAAGACGGCCCAAGAGTGCCCCAAGACGGCCCAAGAGGCGCCCAAGATCGCCCAAGAGGGCCCAAAGACGGCCCCAAGAGGGACCCAAGAGGGGGAACACGAACCGACAATTCGAGCCTTCCACCCCAAGGGGCCCCCAGGAGGCCCCAAGAGGCCCCCAAGAGAGCCCAAGAGGCCCCCTAAAGGCCCCACGAGGCCCCAACGAGGCCCAAAAAGGGACTCCAAGAACACCCCACACAGCCCCGAAGAGGCCTCCAAAACATACCGATGCATAGCAAAGGACCGCTAAGCCTATCGTGGCATCGCAGCGTTGCATGACATGACATGGCACGGCACAGCACGACAGAGCTGACCGCCCCAGTGCATATCATAATTTGGTTCAGCATGCCATAACATTGCATTACATAGCAGTGTCTAACTGAGCCTGGCACTGCACGTCATGACGTAGCATTGCCTAGCATGGCACTGCACATCATGACACATCGTGGCGCACGATGGCATTCCAATGCACATAGATGAATTGAACAGCACCGTACTGCTCTGCGCAACAGTCAACAAAAATCCTGCAATTATCACACCCCCGTTGTTGTTCTTACTGTCGTCCTGTTAGCATTAACCTGGGAGCTCATAGCATGGCATAGTCTTACATTGCATTGCGTAGCCCGGCATGTCGTGTCTGCACATACCATGTGACGCAGTAGCATCGCTCTTCATAGGAAACACTGGCTCAGCGTATCATCCCATATATTATCGTTGCATTTCACAACGCAGCATCACATGGGATACAATGCGCACTGTAGAGTAGATCATGCGATCGCATTGCGTACTGCATCGCGACATTGCGCTTTATAGCGCAGCACTGTGGACCATGGCATTCCATAGCATAGTGCAACATGGCGCTGTAGCGCTGCATGTTTCCTGCCCGTAGCTTGGCGACAGATCACGGGTCGATGAGAGCGGAGGAGGAGGAATGAGAAAAAGGCAGGATGAAGTTAATAATGTTAACATCATTATTCATGACCGCCTTGTTGTCCCAATGCGATCAGCACTCGACCATCTAGTGGTCGTTTTTACTAATTGTTTTGCCGATCGGCGCGGACCCTCGCAGCCCCTCCCCGTGGAGTGGATCTTGGCTGTTTTTGCCGCCTGTTCCAAGCAGGTGGAGTCCCTCAACCATATGCTGCAAACAGTCGCACTCAGCAGAGGTCCGGAGTCAGACCCCCCCTCCTCTCCCCCCCCCCTTCCGCCCAATGTCGAAACGCCGGATAAAAAAAAACGCTTACCTAGAACCTAAGCGCGCGACGTGCGCGCGATGGCTCTAGAAAATAATATATGTTTATATGCACAAAATGTATTCAACATGCCACATTCAAAACGATAACATATAGTCCTGGGAACATTAAGCGAACACCAATTAGTATTGCTCTATTACGATTCTCCTAAATCTGCAACTCGCCTCTAGCAGTCGTACTACTACTCCGAGTGATACTACTACTACTACTACTACTACTACTACTACTACTACTACTACTACTACTACTACTACGACTACAACTACTACTACTACTACTACTACTACTACTACTACTACTGCCACCACTACTACTACGACTGCTATCAATACTGTTGTTATTATTACTACTGGTACTACAAGTACTGATGCTATTACTTCTACTACAACTATCACTACTACTTCTACTGCGAGTATTGGTGTTAGTATCACTACGACTACTTGTACTATTACTGTTACTACGGCTCAACAACAACATCTACTACTGCTACTACGACTACTACAAGTACTACTAATCCTACCATGATTACTTCTACGACTAATACTACTACTACTACTACTACTACTACTACTACTACTACTACTACTACTACTGCTACGACTACCACCACTACAACGATCTCGTGATCAGTAGTAGTACTACTAGTGCTTCTACGGCTACCACTGTCACCACTGCTAAGACTTCTACTACTACTACTACTATTTCTGCTGGTACTGTTAGTTTTACTATACGTACCACTACTACGACGTCTAATACTGTTATTACTGCTGCCACTACTCTTTCTACTGCTACTACTACTGCGGCTACTATTACTACTGCGTCTACTACTACTACTACTACTACTACTACTACTACTGCTACTACTACTACTACAACTACGACTACTACTACTATCACTCCTGCATCTACTACTACTACTACTACTACTACTGCTGCTACTACTACTACTACTACTTTTACTACGACTGCTTTTACTACTACTTCTACTTCTACTACTACTACTACGACGACGACGACTGCTACTACTACTATTCCAACGACTACATCGAGTACTCCTACTACTAATACTACCACCACTACTACTACGACTACTACTACTACTATTACTACTACTACGACTACTACTACTACTGCTGCTACTACTACTACTATTACTACTACTACTACTACTACTACTACTACTATTACGACTACTACGACTCCGACTGCTCCTACTACGACTACTACCACTACTACTACTATTGTTACTACTCCTCTTCTTACGCTTACTACTACTACTACTACTACTACTACTGCTACCACTACTACTACTACTACTACTACTACTACTACTACTACTACTACTACTACGGCTACTATTACTTCTAGTACGACTTTCATTACGACTACCATTATTCTTACGAGTACTACTATCACTCTTGCTACTAATGCGACGACTAGCACCACTACTACTACTACGGCGATTACCTGTGCTACCTATTGTGACACCATCGTAGTTTTCAGTATTGCAACCCCTCCTGCCACTGCTACGCTTACTACTACTTTTACAGAACGATTACTTTTTTATGTTTGCTTGTACGAGTATTACTACCACTACTAGCATTACTGCTGCCACGATCACTTGTAATACTACGACCTACTACTACTACTACTACTAGTACTACTACGGCGGCTACTACTGCTACTACTGCTGCTACTACTACCACGACTACGAGTAGTACCACTCTTACGCGTACTACTGTTAATGTTAGCACTACGAATCTTTCTACTACTACGTTAACCACTCTAACTATGGCTGCTCGTTTTGTAATTACAAGTACCACCACTGACGAACCTACTACTACTGCTACTTCTATTACTACGACTACTTTTACTACTACTATCACCGTTGTCACTACTTATCACTACTATTACCACCACTACTACTACTACTACTACTACTACTACTACTACTACTACTACTGCGACTACTACTACTACTACTACTATTACTACTACTACTACTGCTACTACTACTACCACTACTACGAAGTCTGTTACCATTACTACTACTACTACTACTACTACGACTACTTCTACTACTACTACTACTACTACTACTACTACTACTACTACTACTACTAGCACTACTACTACTACTGCTACTACTACGACTACTAAGCATCATACTACTACTACTACGACAACTACTACTACTACTACTACTACTACGACTACGACTACTAACACGATTACTACTACATGGCTTCTACTACGACTTCTTCTTCTTCTATTTTTACTACTTCTACTATTACTACGACTGCTACTACTACGACCTCTACTACTACTATCACTAGTACTACTACTACTACTACTACCACTACGACTACTACCACTACTTCTTCTACTACTACTACTACTACTACTACTGATATCACTATGACTACTTATCACTACTACTACTGCGACGACGACTATTGTTACTACTACTACTACTACTACTACTACTACGACGTCGACTACTATTTCTAGCACTACGACTACTAAAAGTAAGACTACTACTACGACTACGACTACGTCCACTACTGCTACTATTACTACGACCACTACTACTACTACTACTACTACTACTACTACTACTACTACTACTACTACTACTACGGCTACTACTAGTACGACTACTACTACGACTACTACTACTACTACTACTACTACTACTATTTCTACTACTACTACCACTACTACTACTACTACTACTACTACTAATATTAGTACTACTAATACGGCTACTACTACTCCTACTGCCACCTACTCCTTCGACTAGACTTATTCCATTACTTCTACCACTGCGACGGCGACGACCACTACGACTACTTCTACTACTACTACTACTACCACTACTACTACTACTACTACTACTACTACTACTGCTACTACTACTACTACTACTACTACTTCTACTACTACTACTACAATTACTACGGCTACTACGATGAGTATTATTATTACTTTCGCTATGATTACTATCACGCTTACTACTACTACTACTACTACTACTACTACTACTACTACTACTACTATTACTACTGTTACTACTATGACTACAACTACTACTAGTACGTATTATTACCACTACGATCACAACTACCAGTATTACTACGACCACTGCTATTACTACCATTTTTACGGCTACTACTCCTCTTACTACTACAGCGGTTGGTATTCCGTATTTTGCGACTACTTTTATTACTACTACGTCTACTACTTTCATTTTTGATGCTGCTGCGATTTCTACAACGATGATTATTCTTTCTAGTTTTTCGACCACTGTAACTACTCCGATGAGTGGAACCACTGCTACGATAGCTGGTACGACTACTACTACGACTTTCTTCTGCCAGTACTACCACCGCGACTGCTACTACTACTACTACCACTACTACGACCACTACGACCATTGCTACTCCTACTCCTACAACGTCTACTACTACTACTACTACTACCACTACTACTACTACTACGACTACTGCTACTACTACGACTACCACTACTACTAATTCGTATTCTTATCACTACTATCACAGCTGCCAGTACTACTACAACCACTGCTATTACTAACATTATTACGGCTATTACTAGTATTATGGCTACTACTACCACCAAGACTATTACTACTACTACTACTACTACTACTACTACTACTACTACATCAACTACTACTACCACTACTACTAGTGCTACCCCTACTCCTAAAACGTCTACTTCTACTAATACTGCTACTTCTACTACTACTACAACTACAACTACTACTCCTACGACTACTCCTACGACTACTACTACTACTACTACTACTACTACTACTACTACTACTACGACTACTAGTATCACTAGTACTACAACTAATATTGCCATTGCTACTATTACCCTTACTACTACGACTACGATTACTTTCGTTACTGCTACGACAACGACGACTACGACTCCGACTGCTGGTGCGGCTACTACTACAAAGGCTAGTTTTATTAACACCACGCTTGCTACTATGACTAATGCGGCTATGACTACCGCATTCAGTCGTACATCTAGTACTACTACAGGGCTTTTTGCTACTACCATTATCACTACTATGATTCTCACTATCATTAGTATCACTACTACTACTACTACTACTACTACTACTACTACTACTACTACAAGTACTACTACTACTACTACTACTACTACTACTACTACTACTACTATTATCACCGCTACTACTACTACTACTACTACCACTACGAGGACGATCGTCCGTACGACCACCACCACTGCGACGACTACGGTGACGTCTACGGCAACTACGACCACTAGCGCAACATCTAATTGAAGTTGTCTTATCATTGTTGGCGGTTCGCCCCCACGAGTGCGAAGGTGGCTTGTTATTCCGACCTTGTACCGCGACCGCGGCTATTATTATCTTTATTATTTCTAGCACTACGATGGCAATTGTTTTTTTACCAGTACTACTCTTACTACTACAACTATTACTTTCTACTACGACTACCACTCGCACGCTTACTTCTTTTATTGCTACGACTACGGCTGCATAGTTCGACGACCACGGCTATTGTTACTACCGCCATTAATAGTACTACCATCACGGTTGCTATGATTCATGCTACTACTACTACTACCTACTACTACGACTACTACTACTACTACTACTACTACTACTACTACTACTACTACTATTTCGACGACTACTACTACTACTACTACTACTACTACTACTATTACTACTACTACGAATAATACTACTTATGATTCCAAATGTTGATTTCTACTGCTACCACTGCGACCTTTAGTCCGACTATTACTTCTGTTGTCACGACCGCTGTGGTTTATCTGTTATCACTACTACTACCACTACTACTACTACTACTACCACTACTACTACTACTACTACTACTACTACTTCTACTTCTACCAGTATTGCGACTTCTTCCATTATCAATACTACGAAAAGTCCTACGACTATTACGACTACTGATACTATCACGACTACTGCTACTTCTACTACTACGACGATTACTGCCACGACTAGGACGACGACGATTGCTACTATTACTATTACTACTAGTGGTACTACGACTATTACTACAACTATCATTGCGACTACTACGACTACTACTACGACTACTACTACTACTACTACCACCACTTCTACTACTGCTACTGCTACTACTATACCTATTACTACTGCTACTCAGGCGACGACAGCTACTATTAATATTTCTGCTACTACGATTACGACTACTACTACTACCTTTTACGACTGCCATTATTGTGTTTACTAGCACGACTACGACAAGTGCTACTATTATTTCGATTGCGACTATTACTACCATTTCAATGTTTATTTCTTCTGCTACGGCTACTGCGACTGCTACTACTACTTTTCTACAACTGCTGCTACATTAGACAACTCGTGCTAGTACTGTTTAGTTATTGAGATGCCCGTTGCCTCTTTAACAACCGTTTCCAGTTTGGTCTCTTGGCGACCGCTGTGATTAATATTTTTATTTATACTACTGCCGCTACTACTACTTCTATTATTAGTTCGATTTCTTTGTATTATTAATGCTACGACAAGTCCTACGACTATTATTACTACTGGTACTATCACTACTACGACTTCTACTACTACTGCTACTACCACTACTACTACTGCTACGACTCGTACTACTTTTATTGCTACGACTAGGACGACGAGGACGACTGCTATTATTATTACTAGTTGCACTACGACTATTACTACAACAACAACTGCTACCGCTACTACTACCACTACTACTACTACTACTACTACTACTACTGCTACTACTACTACGACGACGACTACTAGTAGTACTACTACGACTACGACTACGACTACGACTACGACGACTACTACTACTACTACTACTACTACTACTGCTACCCCGACGACGACGACGGCTACTATTATGTCTGCTACCACTAGTACGACGACTACTACTACTACTACTGCTACTACTACTACTACTATTACTACTACGACTATCATTAGTTTTATTATTATTATTGATATTACGACTGTTTCTATCATTACTACTATTACTACGACTTTTACTACGACTACTACTACTACTACTATTAGTGTTATTGCTACTACTACTACTACTGCTATTTTTTGTGCGTTTTACTACTTACTACTACTGCGAGTATTTTCTTTCTTATTGTGCGGCTATTACTCCCATTTCAATTTTCATTTCTTCTAATCCGACTGCTACTACTACTAGCTAGTTGTCTGCTAAGTGGTACTACTGCTAGCTGGCTACTGCTCCTACTGCTTACTGCTTTGGAAGGTGAACCTCTTACTATTTCTAGTACTGGCGTCTACACTAAAACATCTCGTGCTAGTACTGCTTAGTTTATTAAAGGCCCGCGTTGCCTTTTAAAACGCTTGGTCTCTGACAAGGTGGAATAATAAATTACGCGACCGAGGACCCCACGACTGATAGTATGCTGGAGTGGTTGATAGCTGTTGTGAAGAAGCACGTGAGAGTGACCGAGGAAGTGCCCCGCCTCCACGCTTTTGCGAGCCCGCAGCGGATGGCCACCACCCCCTACCGCGCCCCCTTGGTGGCCAGGAGGTGCCACGCCTGCCACGCTTTGCGACGCCGCAGCGGATAGGGACACCACCCCCAGAGCACCCCCTGTGGTGTCGATGAAGTGCCACGCTTGCCACGCCTTGCGGGCCCGCAACGGAGATGGGAAACCACCCCCAGCGCACCCCCTGTGTGTCGAGGAATGCCATCGCCTGCCACGCCTTGCGAGCCCGCAGCGGAAATAGGGAGGTCCACCCCCAGCGCACCCCCTGTGGTGTCCCGAGGAAGTGCCGCACGCCTGCCACGCTTTGCGCGCCCGGCAACGGAATAGGAGACCGACCCCCAGCGCACACCCCTGTGGTGCCCAGAAGTGCCACGCCTGCCACGCTTTGCGAGCCCGCAACGGATAGGGAGACCACCCCCCAAAGCACCCCTCGTTGGTGTCGAGAAAGCGACACGCTTACCACGCTTTGCGGGCCCGCAACGGATAGGGACACCACCCCCAGCTCACCCCCTTGTGGTGTCGAGGAACCACACCCACCCCGCGTGCAGCTCTCAAGGCTCTCAGGTTTCATGGTGCGGCGCTCCCACCCCCAGCGCACCCCTTGTGGTGCCGAGGAAGTGCCACGCCTGCCACGTCTTGCGAGCCCGCAGCGGATATGGGAAACCACCCCCAGCGCACCCCCTGTGGTGTCGAGGAAGTGCCACGCCTGCCACGCACTGCGACGCCGCAACGGATAGGGACACCACCCCCTGAGCACCCCCTTGTGGTGTCGAGGAAGTGCCGCGCCTGCCACGCTTTGCGAGCCCGCAACGGATAGGGTGACCACCCCCAGCGCACCCCTTGTGGTGTCGAGGAAATGCCACGCCTGCCACGCTTTGCTGGCCCGCAGCGGATAGGGACACCACCCCCAGCGCACCCCCTGTGGCGCCGAGGAAGTGCCACGCCTGCCACGCTTTGCGAGCCCGCAACGGATAGGGTGACCACCCCCAGCGCACCCCTTGTGGTGTCGAGGAAGTGCCACGCGTTACACGCTGTGCGAGACCGCAACGGATAGGGAGGCTAACCCCATCGCGCCCCCGGTGGTGCCGAGGAAGCGCCACGCCTGCCACGCTTTGCGAGCCGCAACGGATACGCGGGCCGCAACGGATAGGTGACCACCCCCAGCGCACCCCCTGTGGTGCCGAGGAAGTGCCACGCCTGCCACGCACTGCGAGCCCGCAACGGATAGGGAGACCACCCCCAGCGCACCCCCTGTAGTTTCGAGGAAGTGCCACGCCTGCCACGCTTTGCGAGCCCGCAACGGATAGGGAGACCACCCCCAGCGCACCCCTTGTGGTGTCGAGGAAGTGCCACGCCTTCCACGCTGTGGGAGCCCGCAACGGATAGGGAGTGTGTTGTGCTGTGCTGTGCTGTTCTGTGCTGTGCTGTGTGTGCTGTGTGTGTGTGCTGTGTGCTGTGCTTGTTTGTGTGCTTGTGTGTATGTGCTTGTGTGTATGTGTGTATGTGTGTATGTGTATGTGTATGTGTGTGCTGTGCTGTGCTGTGCTGTGCTGTATGCTGTGTGTGTGTGCTGTGTGTGCTTGTGTGCTTGTGTGCTTGTGTGTATGTGTGTATGTGTATGTGTGTGTGCTTTGATGTGCTGTGCTGTGGGTGAGGGAGGAAGGAAGAGGAGGGGGAGGAGGAGGAGGAGGAGGTGAGGCGCGGGCGCGGCGCGGCAGAGAAGAAAACCAGAACCCCACCAAGCATATGTGGGGAAAACGCGACGGTACTTCTGCGTGTTGGATCACGACATGTCAGCGTCATTCGCAACTTGGCCGAAGGTTGTTCACTGTCTCCCCTGCTGTCCTCGCTCCAGAACTAGAAACGTTTTAAAGAACGCTTCAGCACCGGTCTAACACCGGCCCGAAATAGGCCCAGAGGCCCGATGGCCCCCAGAGGGGCAGACGGCCATCGGGCCCGCGAGACTGCTCGCCAGGAGAAGGACGTGCACAACAGGAGAAGGAACTAAGGACGACGTAAGTGGCAACGTTAACCATGCAAGCAACTGATCTGAAAACGCGGAGACAAAATCGCAGCCGATAACGCAACAAATGCTTGGGACCTAAATATTGTTATACATATATATACAAGTGGCACGTGTGTGCCCAGGCTCATACAATAAGTTGAAGGGGCGTTTGAAGCAGGAGTGACATGCAACAGCGAAGTCGCACTCGAGCGCAAGTGGGGTTGCCACACCTTGCGATGTGTGTACCAGGGCCCCCCAGGAAGCCTCAGGAGGCCCGACTTGGATACCAGAAGAGGCTCCAGGAGGCCCCAGGATTGTGAGTGTTGTGTGTGTGTGATGTGTGCTTTGTGTGGTGCGTGCTTTTTGTGTGTTGTCGGTGTTGTGTGTGTATGTTATGTTTGTCTAGCGTGTGATGTGTTGGGCGTGATTTGTGTCTCTGTGTGTGCATGTAGTTCTGAAGCCCCAGGAGGCCCCAGGCGGCCTCAGCAGGCCCAGGAGAACTCCAGGAGGCTCCGAGGCGGGGTCTGGGGTACCAGAAGGTCCAGAAAGCCCCAGGAGGCCCCAGGAGGTTCCAGGAGGCCCCCAGGAGGCTCCGAGGAGGGGTCTGGGGCTCGATTTTGGGAGGATTTGTCATGCGAAACCGCCATTCTCTGAGAATCGGGGTCAAAATTATTGAAATTACCATGTGTTTTTGAAGGTTTTATGTTAAAATGTTGAAATTCCCATGTGTTTTTGGACCCTGACGTCACGATCTGCGTGAGGGGTGCCACCGATTTTCAGAATTTCGAGGATGTCCCGAGCGAAACGGCCAGAAAATCGCGGACGACGTGCGCATTAATCGCCTCTGAGCTCTACTCCCTCGGAGAGGTGCGTATGATAATATATATATATATATATATATGTATATATGTATATATATTTATCCATACACACATATATATATATATATAACTGTATCAAAAAGAGTATGGGTAGGGGGTCCAGGGGACTCCAAAGTGCACTGGTTTGTCTTCCGGCCGTTTTGGACCCGGCAGGGGTGCCAGAACGCGTCAAGGGAGGGGAAGGGGGGGCGACGAAAGGGCCTAAGAGGGCGCCAGGATGGTCCAAGAGTGTCCAAGAGAGCCCAAGACCGCACGAGCGTTTCAAAATTGGTCCAACATGGCTTGAATGCAGCCCAAGAGGGCTTCAGGACGGCCAAGATGCCTTCAAAAGGATTCCCGCGAGGCACTCAGGAGGCGAAAAATATGTGCTTTTGATTGTTTTTGAAGGGTTTGCGTTTTCTCGCTGTTTCGTGCTTCCGACGGTCCAAGACAGGCCACGAGGACCCAGAAATCAGCTCAGGACGGCCCAAGAGGCACCCAAAGAGGGCGCACAACGGCGCAAGAGAGTTCCAAGACGGCCCAAGAGTGCCCCAAGACGGCCCAAGAGGCGCCCAAGATCGCCCAAGAGGGCCCAAAGACGGCCCCAAGAGGGACCCAAGAGGGGGAACACGAACCGACAATTCGAGCCTTCCACCCCAAGGGGCCCCCAGGAGGCCCCAAGAGGCCCCCAAGAGAGCCCAAGAGGCCCCCTAAAGGCCCCACGAGGCCCCAACGAGGCCCAAAAAGGGACTCCAAGAACACCCCACACAGCCCCGAAGAGGCCTCCAAAACATACCGATGCATAGCAAAGGACCGCTAAGCCTATCGTGGCATCGCAGCGTTGCATGACATGACATGGCACGGCACAGCACGACAGAGCTGACCGCCCCAGTGCATATCATAATTTGGTTCAGCATGCCATAACATTGCATTACATAGCAGTGTCTAACTGAGCCTGGCACTGCACGTCATGACGTAGCATTGCCTAGCATGGCACTGCACATCATGACACATCGTGGCGCACGATGGCATTCCAATGCACATAGATGAATTGAACAGCACCGTACTGCTCTGCGCAACAGTCAACAAAAATCCTGCAATTATCACACCCCCGTTGTTGTTCTTACTGTCGTCCTGTTAGCATTAACCTGGGAGCTCATAGCATGGCATAGTCTTACATTGCATTGCGTAGCCCGGCATGTCGTGTCTGCACATACCATGTGACGCAGTAGCATCGCTCTTCATAGGAAACACTGGCTCAGCGTATCATCCCATATATTATCGTTGCATTTCACAACGCAGCATCACATGGGATACAATGCGCACTGTAGAGTAGATCATGCGATCGCATTGCGTACTGCATCGCGACATTGCGCTTTATAGCGCAGCACTGTGGACCATGGCATTCCATAGCATAGTGCAACATGGCGCTGTAGCGCTGCATGTTTCCTGCCCGTAGCTTGGCGACAGATCACGGGTCGATGAGAGCGGAGGAGGAGGAATGAGAAAAAGGCAGGATGAAGTTAATAATGTTAACATCATTATTCATGACCGCCTTGTTGTCCCAATGCGATCAGCACTCGACCATCTAGTGGTCGTTTTTACTAATTGTTTTGCCGATCGGCGCGGACCCTCGCAGCCCCTCCCCGTGGAGTGGATCTTGGCTGTTTTTGCCGCCTGTTCCAAGCAGGTGGAGTCCCTCAACCATATGCTGCAAACAGTCGCACTCAGCAGAGGTCCGGAGTCAGACCCCCCCTCCTCTCCCCCCCCCCTTCCGCCCAATGTCGAAACGCCGGATAAAAAAAAACGCTTACCTAGAACCTAAGCGCGCGACGTGCGCGCGATGGCTCTAGAAAATAATATATGTTTATATGCACAAAATGTATTCAACATGCCACATTCAAAACGATAACATATAGTCCTGGGAACATTAAGCGAACACCAATTAGTATTGCTCTATTACGATTCTCCTAAATCTGCAACTCGCCTCTAGCAGTCGTACTACTACTCCGAGTGATACTACTACTACTACTACTACTACTACTACTACTACTACTACTACTACTACTACTACTACTACTACTACTACTACTACTACTGCCACCACTACTACTACGACTGCTATCAATACTGTTGTTATTATTACTACTGGTACTACAAGTACTGATGCTATTACTTCTACTACAACTATCACTACTACTTCTACTGCGAGTATTGGTGTTAGTATCACTACGACTACTTGTACTATTACTGTTACTACGGCTCAACAACAACATCTACTACTGCTACTACGACTACTACAAGTACTACTAATCCTACCATGATTACTTCTACGACTAATACTACTACTACTACTACTACTACTACTACTACTACTACTACTACTACTACTACTACTGCTACGACTACCACCACTACAACGATCTCGTGATCAGTAGTAGTACTACTAGTGCTTCTACGGCTACCACTGTCACCACTGCTAAGACTTCTACTACTACTACTACTATTTCTGCTGGTACTGTTAGTTTTACTATACGTACCACTACTACGACGTCTAATACTGTTATTACTGCTGCCACTACTCTTTCTACTGCTACTACTACTGCGGCTACTATTACTACTGCGTCTACTACTACTACTACTACTACTACTACTACTACTGCTACTACTACTACTACAACTACGACTACTACTACTATCACTCCTGCATCTACTACTACTACTACTACTACTACTGCTGCTACTACTACTACTACTACTTTTACTACGACTGCTTTTACTACTACTTCTACTTCTACTACTACTACTACGACGACGACGACTGCTACTACTACTATTCCAACGACTACATCGAGTACTCCTACTACTAATACTACCACCACTACTACTACGACTACTACTACTACTATTACTACTACTACGACTACTCCTACTACTGCTGCTACTACTACTACTATTACTACTACTACTCTACTACTAACTACTAATATTATGACGACTACTACGACTCCGACTGCTCCCTACTAACGACTGAACTACCACTACTACTAACTATTGTTACTACTCCTCTATCTTAGACGCTTACTACTACTACTACTAGACGCCTACTACTATCTGCTACCACTACTACTACTCCTACTACTACTACTACTAACTCTACTACCTATCTAACTACTACTACGCTACTATACTTTCTAGTACGACTGTTCATTAACGACTACCATTTATTCTTACGTACAACTACTATCACTCTTGCTACTAATGCGACGACTAGCACCACTACTACTACTACGGCGATTACCTGTGCTACCTATTGTGACACCATCGTAGTTTTCAGTATTGCAACCCCTCCTGCCACTGCTACGCTTACTACTACTTTTACAGAACGATTACTTTTTTATGTTTGCTTGTACGAGTATTACTACCACTACTAGCATTACTGCTGCCACGATCACTTGTAATACTACGACCTACTACTACTACTACTACTAGTACTACTACGGCGGCTACTACTGCTACTACTGCTGCTACTACTACCACGACTACGAGTAGTACCACTCTTACGCGTACTACTGTTAATGTTAGCACTACGAATCTTTCTACTACTACGTTAACCACTCTAACTATGGCTGCTCGTTTTGTAATTACAAGTACCACCACTGACGAACCTACTACTACTGCTACTTCTATTACTACGACTACTTTTACTACTACTATCACCGTTGTCACTACTTATCACTACTATTACCACCACTACTACTACTACTACTACTACTACTACTACTACTACTACTACTACTGCGACTACTACTACTACTACTACTATTACTACTACTACTACTGCTACTACTACTACCACTACTACGAAGTCTGTTACCATTACTACTACTACTACTACTACTACGACTACTTCTACTACTACTACTACTACTACTACTACTACTACTACTACACCTAGCACTACTACTACTACTGCTACTACTACGACTACTAAGCATCATACTACTACTACTACGACAACTACTACTACTACTACTACTACTACGACTACGACTACTAACACGATTACTACTACATGGCTTCTACTACGACTTCTTCTTCTTCTATTTTTACTACTTCTACTATTACTACGACTGCTACTACTACGACCTCTACTACTACTATCACTAGTACTACTACTACTACTACTACCACTACGACTACTACCACTACTTCTTCTACTACTACTACTACTACTACTACTGATATCACTATGACTACTTATCACTACTACTACTGCGACGACGACTATTGTTACTACTACTACTACTACTACTACTACTACGACGTCGACTACTATTTCTAGCACTACGACTACTAAAAGTAAGACTACTACTACGACTACGACTACGTCCACTACTGCTACTATTACTACGACCACTACTACTACTACTACTACTACTACTACTACTACTACTACTACTACTACTACTACGGCTACTACTAGTACGACTACTACTACGACTACTACTACTACTACTACTACTACTATTTCTACTACTACTACTACTACTACTACTACTATTACTACTACTACTACTGCTACTATACTACGACTGCTACTATACTACTACTACTACTACTACTACTACTACTACTACTACTACTACTACTACTACTACTACTACTGAACTCAGTTCACCGCGCATCCGGAAATCGTACATCCGTATCTCCGTACATGCGAGATGCCGGGGCAATTTTTTATTATTCTTTCGGAACCCAGATTTTTCTGATACCTACCCAGTGACTATCGGGCGCAAGCGGGCGATTCTTACTTCGCGGTTCGCTGCGCTCTCGCCTCCTCCGCATGTTTCTTCCTCCTCCTCTTGATATTGTTCTCCCCTAGGGGCGGCGCAAAAGCGCAAAGTTATTCGCGCTTCCAACCGCGCGAAGCGCGAATTAGCTGCCTCCAGATAATCGGGACGATGAGGAGAAGAGGAAGGAGGAAGAGTAGGCGCTCGCGCAACTATACTCACTGCGCCACTGGACCTGGACCTGACGCTGGCGTCACTCTGCCCATTGCCCGCCACGGTCTACACTTGTACTGCTCCAGCTGCGCGATGCCGCACGCGAGTGTTTCTTGTATGATTCCCCAATCAGAAGGTTGGTGCTGCCTTTCGACCGCAGCGATTGCAGCTTCTGGCGCTCAGCGGCGAGCAGTGTCGAGTCCAGCACGAAACGAGCGTCTAATACTAATAAGAGAAGATCTACCATGTGATATTACTTCGGAGAAGCAACGATCGCGTACCCTTGTCCGCCATGGCATGCGCACGAGGATCGCTTCGCAACTTGCTGCCTTCTTCAACCCAGTCCAAAAGCTTTCATTCCGTGGGGTCATGTGGCTTCGGCCTATGCGCGCGTGCATCCCAATGGACATACCTGCTGCAATCTCATGAACACGACAGCGTTGTTTCGACCGATTTCCGAGTCCTTCAGAATCTCCCCAGAAAGCCCTTGGTGGAAGAACGTATGGTTTTCGACGGACCGGTAAAAACAGCGACGCATAGCAACGTTACATGTATCGTTCGTTGTATGTTTACCTTACAGCTTGTTCTGATAGGTTTCTAGTGGTGTCAAAAGAGAGCAGCAGATGACTCCACAGGGGGGTCTGGGCGGGTGCCGGACAGGGTGCCGCAGAAGTCGTTTTAAGCCAACAGTCACACACTACGTGCTCTTCGACCTCCCAGAACTCCATTCCCGGGCCACATTCTGAATGCCCGGAGCCAACTGTAGGCCACTTCGTGCTCTTCGACTTCCCAGCACTCCATTCCCGGGCCACATTTTAAATGCCCGGAGCCAACTGTGGGCCACTTCGTGGTCTTCGAGTCCCAGAACTCCATCTACCCGGGCACATTCTGAATGCCGGAGCAACTGTAGGCCATCTTTTTCTTTTTTTCGTTTTTTTTTTTTTTTTTATATTTTTTTTCGTGCTCTTCGACCTCCCAGAACTCCATTCCAGGCCACATTCCGAATGCCCGGAGCCAACTGTAGGCCACTTCGTGCTCTTCGACTTCCCAGAACTCCATTCCCGGGCCACATTTTGGATACCCGGAGCCAACTGTAGGCCACTTCGTGCTCTTCGATTTCCCAGAACTCCATTCCCGGGCCACATTTTGGATGCCCGGAGCCAACTGTAGGCACTTCGTGCTCTTCAAGTTCCCAGAACTCCATTCCCGGGCCACATTTTGAATGTGAGGCAGGCTGAGGCTGATGCGGAGGCAGGCTGAGGCTGAGGCTGAGGCTGAGGCTGAGGCTGAGGCTGATGCAGGCTGAGGCTGAGGCAGGCTGAGGCCGAGGCTGAAGGCAGACTGAGGCTGAGGCTGAAGCAGGCTGAGGCTGAGGCTGAGGCAGGATGAGGCTGAGGCAGGCTGAGGCTGAGGCTGAGGCAGGCTGAGGCTGAGGCTGTGTCTGTGACTGCCGTTGCCACTGCGACTGTCATCGCGAATGCGACTACGTCTGCGAGAACAGCACAATTCTACAACTGGATTCTCATCTGAATCTTAAGGGGAATGCTTCCAGATATGCTCCTACACATCGCTGTTAGGTTGCTTTGCCGGGATAATAATTTTCTATGTCTCGCTGGTTCCTTGTTTGATGATGTATCACCCTCTCTCCTACAGCCCCGTGGTGAGCCCCAGGTGCGATCAAATCCCAGGGGGGGCCGTTGCCCCTTGAGTTTTCACGGGGTCCAGCGAAACTACGCCGCAGCTGGGACCTGAGGCCCATGGGCACATCCCCCCCTCCAACGGTTGAGGGGCCTCCACAAATCCCCGTTGAATCCATCAGGGCAAGCCCCCGTGAAATCCATTTCGAGTCCAGTATGCAGTTGGATCTATGTGTGCCCTCAACCGATCTGCAACGCTGCCACCCTGATGGCCTTCCGACCTCAATCGAGCCTTGACGCATCCAGGGGTGAAAAGGGGGCCTTTAGATTTCAATCAGTCTCCCCCACGCCGGCGCACCCCTCAGCCCGGACTGCAAGAGGGAGGATCGCGTCGCGCTGGGCCACAATGCCAGCGAGGTCATTCCACAACGATTGTATGGCCTCAAACTAAATGAGGGAGGGGGGGACTCTGTGTGTGCTCCCCCGGGGGCCATTGCTCGCCGTCCCCGTTCTCATCCCGCGCGGATGGCATCGCCTGTTGGCCCAGTGTTGGGCCTGAGTGGGGAGGCTTGGGCCTGGTACCACAAGGGATGTAAGGGGTGTGGTGACTGCTGCCCTGTCTGGGAGTACGTCATTAGGCAAGGCTCATTGGGAAATGGTCTGTTCCCGGGCCACCCCCCGCCAGACCCCAACATAGGGCAAAGTCAAACAGATGATTTGTCTCCTCCTAGCTGAAAGCCCAAGGCCCAGTTGTACGTATCTTAAGTGGGTTGTAGATGGCTTTGATGTTGATTAATGTGTTCCGGCATCTTACAAGCAGTGTTAGAAGTCATTAGGCGGGTTGAAAACGATTTCGAAGTGCATAGGGTGGCACGGGGTAAGGTTTGTTGGCTCAGATCGGCGTGTCCTCAGATCGAGCATCTGAGAAACACACACTCAGAACGAGCAACGGCCAGTACGGCCAAAGACGCGGATCCATCTTCGAGGGCCGCCGCAAACTTCAGGGCCCAGGTCTTCCATTCGCAGTCCTAGAGGTTGACACCAACACCAAGATCGTCGGTGTGCCTCCACCGAGGGAAAAAGATCCCGAGCTCGGTGATGGTGGTAATATTCTGGCTTCAGAGGTGACCGAAATATTACCACCAGCACCGAAATCTAGGACCACCGTTCCCCTGTGGAGGCAACCCCCTGTCTTGGTGTTGGTGCCCATTTCCAGGCCTCGGAAACAGAAAGTGGCATAAACACAAAAACTCTGAGGTCCGCGCGGATTTCTCGGATCGGCGCTGGACCCCCCTCCCTGGCGCGCGGAGCGCGCCAGGGGCGGCGCCGGAGGCGCCGCCGGGGGGCCCCAGTGCCGATCCGAGAGATCCGCGCGGACCTCCGAGTTTTTATGCTTATGCCACTTGTTGTTCCCCTACAGGTCTCCCATGTCGGTGCAGGGCGCTCTCGGGACCTTCGTCGAGTTTCTCCAGTCGCCCCTCCTTGAGCAGGAGGCCGCGCACGCCTGGCCGGCCTCGGAGGCCGCGGCCTCCGCCGCGTTCCTGCGGGTCCTCCGGCGGAGCTGCGGCGCCTGGAGCGCGCGGCCCACGTCGCCGTTGCAGGACATAAAAACAACAATGGCATAAAAAGTGACATAAAGTAGGGGAACAACAAGTGACATAAACATAAAATGTGGCATAAAGTAGGGGAACAACAATTGACACAAAAATGGCACAACAAGTGGCATAATGCCGTTGTAGGGGAACAACAAGTGACATAAACATAAAATCTCGGAGGTCCGCGCGGATTTCTCGGGTCAGCGTTGGGGCCCCCCGGCGGCGCCTCTGGCGCCGCCCCTGGCGCGCTCCGCGCGCCAGGGAGGGGGGTCCAGCGCCGATCCGAGAAATCCGCGCGGACCTTCGAGAATTATGTTTTTGTCATTTTTTGTTCCCCTAAGGACGTCGCGGACGCTCTCTTGAAGGAGGTCGCGGGCCTCGAGCCAGGGCAGTTCGCGGTCTGGACCTTTCCGAAGGGGAACGTGGGCGCGGTCCAGGACACGTGGGAGGGCGCGGAGCCCGGCGTGGCGGTGGTCGTGCACCGGAGCGGCGAGGAGTTGCTCCTCTTTCCCCTGGACCTCATGGTCCACAAGACGGCGGTCGTGATGACGGAGTCCGTGGCGGCACCGCAGGGAGTCGACGAGATGCTTTTCGGGAGGGAGTCCATGTGTCGTTCGGTGCGCAGCAGCGTCCAGGAGGCAGCGCCAGCGCGGCGGCCAGCCGATGGCGCACAGCAGCAGCAACAGAATGTGCTCATCAAGCACCGCATGCACCTGCCGCACCAGCCGCTTCGCGTCGCGCTCGCAAACTTCACTCCGGCGGTGGCAGCACAGGCGGCGGCCATGATGTCGGACTTGGTTCGGGCGGACACGGTAACAAACTACGTGTACGAGTGGCTGCTGACGGTGCTTCGGGGCCGCGAGTACGAGGGGGCGATGCGGCCCGACCTGTGGAAGTCTCTCGACGCCGGGGACCGGCAGGCGCAGCTGCCGGAGCTTCGGGGCGCGGACCCAGACTGGATCGCGGTGAAGTTCATCGTGCACTTCGCTGCTTCGATCATGCAATTCTCCAGCGTCGTGGCCGCGGACTACAGCATCGGCCCTATCTACAAAAAGTTGATCGCACTCTTCATCCTCTGGCGCCTGCGGCGCGAGCACGCGGTGCTGCTCGACCTCAGGCAGCTGCCGGGGGACGCCTGCGTTCTCAGCACATACAAGCAAGTGGACGTGCTCATGGACCTGCTCCGGCGGATGTCCCGGAAGGCGACAAAGCTCGTCGAGCGCTACCGCGACGACTCATGGACAGTTCGCTGCCACGAGATCTGCCATGGGATCAAGCTCGACATTGAGGAGTCCCAGCAGCACGTGCTGAGGCACCTGCAGCACGTCTTCACGCTCCCTTGCGCACCGCCAGAGCCGCTGCCCGCAGCGCAGACCACGTTCAAAATGGTCACAGCATTCTTGGATTTCGCGCAGAATAGCGAGGCCATGTCAATCAAGGAGATGTGTCAGGCTGATGTGCGAGCGCCGACGTGCGCCTCCACTTTTCGTCACTTTCCGGTGCAGCAGGCTTTGCAGCAGCTCTCCCAATGGATGAAAGACGGGAATCAGGAGTGCCTGGCTCCGCAGGACAGCGTTCGGCTCACCAGCGGCGTGGAGGATTATATCTTCGATCTGGTACTTGCGCGCGGGGTTCAAGGCTGGTTTTTCGACTCCGCGGATGTCTTCGACAGGCTGCTCGACTGCTCGGCTGCCCACCTCGTCGATCTTGCTCGGCTGCTCCATGAGGTCGTGACCGAGTACTCTTGCGGTAAGTGCCAGCAGCGGTTGCACTTCCCCGAGCAGCACAGTCGCTCGGCTCTCCTCCTCTTCGCCTGCTCGGCGATGCTGGATGCCGTGACTCGCGCTGACCCCGACACTCGAGAGCTTATGAGCCGATACGCGCCTGCGCTCGATGCGGAGCCGTTGCAGCACTTGCTGCTCCCAGACCGCCGGCTCATGGAGGTGGCAGCTAGGCTCGTCACGTACTTTGCGGAGGTGCGGACATCTGGCCCTCAGCTCTTCAACATGGATGGGGCGAAGCAGGAATACACCCTACAGTTTGCGCTGGAGTACGCGAGCCAGCGAAAGCCGGAGTGGTGGCGGCGCATGAGAGACGCGGCCCAAGCGAAGGACCGGGTTTACAAAAAAGAGGTCGCCAGATGTGAGAGGGCGGAGTCCGAGTTGAGGGCAAAGCTTCACGACTTGAGCGTTCTACGGTCTGGCCAACCACTCTGCTCAGTTCGGTGGTGCAATTCGTGCCAATGGCATGTCCTGGGTAGGGAAATGTCGAACATCGAAGACAAACTGCGTTCAGTAGAGAAGCAGCCGCCCACTCTGGTGCATCCTCTTCCGTCCGACCCGAGCGGCGCACAGCAGGTGCTCTTCTTTATGTATCGAAGACGCCTACGGCGAATCACAGCCGCCCCCTTCCTTTTGGAATAACCCATGTGGCCAAGCGTTGTGGCAAGAGCTCTGCCAAGCTATGGGGTCATGTATCCCTCAGTCGTTGTAGAAACCCTTCGGGGAACACTTGGGGGAGAATGGCGGGGAAGATCAGGAGGAGAAGGAGGAGGAGGAGGAGGAGAAGGAGTAGGAGGAGGATGGGGCATTTTCGGAACCGCTGGGGGCACTCTTGGGACCTCCTTTGGGCTTCCTGGGAGCCTTTGGGAGCTCTTGGCGGCCTCCTTGGACCTCTTGGGGGCCTTTGTGGGCTTCTCGGGGGCCTCCTTGGCCGTCTTAGGGCATCCCTGGCTCGTCGGACGCCGTCGGACTCCAGGGCCTTCTGGGAGGCCAGCTTGGGCGTCTTCTCGGCCTCTTGGTGGGCCCTCTCGGGGCCGCCTTCGGGGCCTCTGGGGCCTTTCTTGGGCCATCTTGGAATGCCTCGTGGGCGATCTTGGGGCGAGTTTGGGGAGCTCTTGGGCCGTCTCCGGGCCGTCGGAAGGTCGAAAAGAGGCAAATGCCCAGATCCTTCAAAAGCCTATGGAGCATTAGCCTGGCGAAGGACCCGGCCATATGCAATTGTGGATGCCGTCGTTGTTCGTATCGCCTCGGCCTGGGGACGGCCCGGCGGTTCCCCACTCCCTGCGTGGGAAGGGCCCCCTGGGGGTTGCGCTCGACCACGCACTCCTGGCTCAAGGAGGAGGAGGAGGAGGAGGAGGAGGAGGAGGAGGAGGAGGAGGAGGAGGAGAAGGGGGAGGAGGCGGAGGAGGAGGAGGATGAGGAGGAGGAGGGGGAGGAGGAGAAGGGGGGGAGGAGGAGGAGGAGGGAGAAGGGGGTGAGGAGTTTTTCTATGGCTTTGGCGGGCTTTGTGCGGACAGCCGCGATGTAGGGAGAGGAGGAGGAGGAGGAGGAGGAGGAGGAGGAGGAGGATGTGGAGGAGGAGGAGGACCACGAGGCGCGTGAAGAGGGTGCCGAAGTGGGACGGGGCCGCCGTGCGGGTGCTGCTGCTGGGGCCAGACGAGGAGCCCCCTTTTATACGAGGCCACAGAACGTTCGACAGCACGTGCCCAGACATCGGACGTCTCGAAAAAATCGAGCAAAGTTGTTTTGTCATTTTCGGGTTCTCGGGGCCCTCGCCGGGCCTCGGGACCGTCAAAAAACGGCTCGGGATGAAAAACCGGTCCCGGGGAATGGGTCGAGATTTCCGGGGACCCCGTATTGGAAAAAACACGACATCGGATCTCTGGGTAAGAGTGACTCTTCGCCGGAGTGACCTTTGGTGCGGGCTCACTGGGTTCCCCCGATCGCCGGGCGTGGTGCGGTGGTGGCGTCTTGCGCGCTCGCTTTTGGTCCCTCCACGGCCCCCAAAAGGCCGCGCACCAGAGGTCACTCTTACCCAGGGTCACTCTTGCGTGTAGCCGAAACGTGTGAGGGATGTGCCGAAATGGCCGGAGCAAAGCGAACACTCCGTGTCGAAGCAACGCGGGCGTGACCAAGTTCATTGCCAGCATACTTCGAGCGGCTCTACGCCCCGCGACGGGGGTAGAGGAGGAGCAGGGCGGAGCTCCGAAACGTGTGAGGGGTGTGCCAAGATGGGGCGGCGCCGCCATGCGGACTGCGCCACTGGGACCTTGGGTGGAGCTCCCTACGTATGGGGCCACGAAACGTGTGAGGGGTGTGCCAAGATGGGGCGGCGCCGCCATGCGGACTGCGCCACTGGGACCTTATGTGGAGCCCCCTTATGGGGCCACGAGACGTGTGAGGGGTGTGCCAAAATGAGGTGGAGCCGCCATGCGGACTGCGCCACTGGGACCTGAGGTGGAGCTCCCTATGGTCCCACGAAACGTGTGAGGGGTGTGCCCAAATGGTGCTGCGCCACCATGCGGACTGCGCAACTGGGACCTTAGGTGGAGCTCCCTACGTATGGGGCCACGAAATGTCGAAACCCGTTGTGGCCAAGGCTGGGGCGGACGCCGCCATGCGGACAGCACACTGGGAACTCTGTGTGGAGTGCTCCCCTATGGGGCCACGAGTTATGAGGGGTGCCTAAAATGGGGCGGCGCCGCATGCGGACTGCCGCCAAACTGGGATCTCTAGGTGGCGCTACCATATGGAAGCCACGTAAGGCGTTTGAGTGGTGTGCAAAATAGGGCGGCGCCGCCAGCGGACTGGCCCCACTGGGACCTTGGTGGGGCTCCTTATGCGTGCACCGAAAACGTGTTTGGACAGTGGCTATGTGCCACAGATGGGGCGGCGCCGCCATGCGGACTGCGCCCTTCAGGACTTCGGTGGAGCTTTCCCTATGGTGCCAGAACGTGTGAGGGTGCCTTGTGCCAAGATGGGGCGGCGCCGCCATGCGGACTGCCGCCATTGGTACCATAGGCGGAGCTCCCCATGGGGCCACAGAAAGTTCGTGCAAGGGTGTGTCAAAATGGGGTGCCGCCATGGGGACTGCGCCACTGGGACCTTGGGTGGAGCTCCCTATGGGGCCACGAAGCGTGCGAGGGGTGCGACGATGACGATGACGATGATGGTGATGATGGCGATGGTGGTGATGATGACGGCCATGATGAGGATGATGATGATGATGATGATGATGATGATGATGATGATGATGATGATGATGATGATGATGATGGTGATGATGATGATGATGATGATGATGATGATGATGCTGATGATGATGATGATGATGGTGATGGTGATGATGACGGCCATGATGATGATGATGATGATGATGATGATGATGATGATGATGATGATGATGATGATGATGACCATGATGCTGATGCTGATGCTGGTGATGATGATGATGATCATGATGATCATGATGATGCTGATGATGTTGTTGATGATGAGAATGATGATAATTATGATGATTATGATGATGATGCTGATGATGATGATGGTGGTGGTGGTGATGTTAATGAGGATTAGGATGATGCTGGTGATGACGGTTATGAGGTTGATGATGATGACGACGATTACGATGACGATGACGATGATGATACTGATGATGATGATGATGATGATGATGATGATGATGATGATGACGACGACGATGATGATGATGATGATGATGATGATGATGATGATGATGATGATGATGCTGTATGATGATGATGATGATGATGAGATGATGATGATGATGATGATGATGATAATGGGGGGAGGGAGGAAGGATGAGGAGGAGGAGGAGGAGGATATTCGCGGTGCTGTCTCTTGGGAATCAATCAGTCTGGCCTCTTCGTGCCTTCCTGGAGAACCTCTAGGGGGCCTCTTGGGCCGTCTTGGAGACCTCTTGGGGGCCTCTTGGGCAGTCTTGGGCAATCTTCAAGCCGTCTTGGGCCGTCTTGGTGGCCTCCTGGACGCCGTCGGAAGCCGTCTTGAGGGCCTCTCTGGGCCGACTTGGGGCCCTCTTGGGATGCTCCAGGGCCGTCTTGGAGGCCAACAACCTTGTTATTTCTTTGGTTGTTTAAGGATTTTGACGTTATTGTTTTTTCTGGCCAAGAAGGGCCCCAGACGGCCCAAGAGGTCCCAAAGATCGTTCCGAGACGGCCCCAGAGGTCCAAAAGGGCCCCAAACCCTTTAGGCAAAACGGTCCAAGAGGGCCCCCCAGATGGCCCAGAGGGCCCTCGAACGGCCCAACAGGCCCCAAGACGGCCCCAAGAGAGCCCCAAGATGGCCCCACGAGGCTCCCAACAGTGCCCGAGGAGGTGGTGCGGGGACTGGGCTGCTTGCGTGTGGGGACTGGGCGGGCCCCAAGACGGCCCAAGAGTCCCAAAATGGTTCCAAGGGCCCCCCTAAGGACTCCCAAGAAGCCCCAGAGACCCCAAGGAACACCATGGCTCCCCACAGCGAGCGGTGACGTAACGAGCTCTTGACACCAAGGCTCCCCAGAACACGGTGACGTAAAGACCTCTAAACATCAAGGCTCCCAAGAGCGAGCGGCTACGTTAAAGTCTCTGGACACCAGGGCTCCCAACAGAGAGCGATGACGCAACAAGCTCTTCATGCCAAGGCTCCCCAGAGCGAAGGGTGCCAGGAGCCATCTCGGGCAGGTTTCTGCAGCGCTCTTTCCGTTCCCGTGCCGGCCCAGGTGACGGAACGCGTGCGTAGCGTCGCGATCCGTTAGTCGGGAGAAATAACAATGGGGGGTAGGCAGCCCGAGGGCCAGGTGACGGAAAGCGCGCGTAGCGTCGCGATCCGTCAGCCGGGAGAAATAGCAAAGGGGGGGGGCTAGGCAGCCGGAGGATGATTCCGAATGGCCGTAATTTCGGTAATTTTCGGCCCAAGACGGCCCAAGTGAGCCCCAAGAGCGCCTAAGGGGCCCCAGGACGGCCCAAGACAGCCCCCAAAGCGCCGAAGACGGCGTCGGAGAGGTCCAAGAGGGCCCGAAGACGGCCCAAGAGCGTTCCAAGAGGGCCCAAGATGGCTTCAAGACAGCCCGAGAGGCCCCCAGACGCCCCAAGAGGCCCCCAAAGGGGACCTCCAAGAGGCAAACATCGCCCCACTCCCTAAGGAAAACGTGCATTTGTTGCTTACTCGCTTGTTTGGTATTCACAGCGCCCAAAACGGCCCAGGAGGCCCCAAAGTCCGCCCCAAGACACGCCCAGAGGCTACCAACACGGCCCATGTGGGCGTCAAGACGGCCCAAGAGAGCCCCAAGAGGGGCCAAGAGAGGCCCTTCAGGGTCCCAAAGTGTTCCCAAGAGAGCCCCAAGAGGGCCACAGGAGTTCCCCATTGGATCCAGGAGAGCTCCCAGAGGGCCCCAAGACGGCTTTCACCCTTTCAGTCCCCACGAGGTCTCGCCTACAAGGCTGCTAGAGTGGGCCTGCCCAAGCTGTACTATACTACCCTCAGGTAAATCGGCTCGCTTTCAAGATCCGATTCGGATCGGTGAGCATCCGGTTGGGGCTGGTTTGGGGCAATTGGCAGCGGCTGCGCGTAGACGGTGCCAGTGAGACTCGAGACGCAATCTCCGCTGAGCGGGTAGCTAAACATGGGGGTGCGTGCGCAAAAATGTTTGCTGATCGCGTTGTGTCGCTTCCTGTCCCCTCTGTAGCCTTCGGCTTCCAGAATCAACCGGTCCTCCCTCGCCACCCAGTTTTTCTTTTTCCAATCCAGGTATCGGTCAATGGCCCTCATCTTGGGGCAATTGGCAGCGGCTGCGCGTAGACGCTGCCAGTGAGACTAGAGACGCAATCTCCGCTGAGCGGGAAGCTAAACATATGTATTGTTTTTCGCAAGGCTCCTTGCTAGATTTTGGCATGTTGTGCCAAAGCCTTCACACCAGCAGGGCTCCACGGCAATAGCCAGCCAGCGACCTCACAGAAAGAACCCGCGCTTTCCGTCCCTATGCCAAGCAGGTGACGGAAAGCGCGCGTAGCGTCGCGATCCGTCAGTCGGGAGAAATAACAAAGGGGGGGAGTAGGCAGCCGGAGGATGGTTTCGACAGTTTTCGGCCCAAGACGGCCCAATTAAGCCCCAAGAGCGCCAAAGGGGCCCCCAGGACGGCCAAAGACATCCCCCAAAGCGCCGAAGACGGCGTCGGAGAGGTCCAAGAGGGCCCGAAGACAGCCCAAGAACGCTCCAAGAGGGCCCAATCTTGGCTTCAAGACAGCCCAAGAGGCCCCCAGACGCCCCAAGAGGCCCCCAAAGGGGACCTCCAAGAGGCAAACATCGCCCCATTCCCAAAGGAAAACGTATATGTTTAATATAATCGCTTCTTTGGCATTCGCAGCGCCCAGCACGGCCCAGGAGGCCCCAAAGACCGCCCCAAGACAGGCCCAGGGGCTCCCAATACGGCCCATGTGGGCGTCAAGACGGCCCAGGAGAGCCCCAAGAGGGGCCAAGAGAGGCCCTTCAGGGTCCCAAAGTGTTCCCAAGAGAGCCCCAAGAGGGCCACAGAAGGTCCCCAATGGGACCCAGGAGAGCTCCCAGAGGGCCCCAAGACGGCCCAAGCTCGCCAAGACGGCCCAAGAGGGTCCCAAAACGGCCCCAAGACGGCCCAAAAGAGCCCCCACAGGACCCCCAGGAAGGCCCAGACATGAAACATGTATTGATTTTCGCGCAGTTGGTTGTTAGATGTTGTCCATGTCGCACGGAAGTTTTGACGCAAACAGGGCTCCAAGACACTAAGCCAGCGACCTCGCGCCCTCACAAAATAAAGGTGCTTTCCGTCCCTTTGCCAAGCAGGTAACGGAAAGAGTGAGGCACGAGTGATGACGTTCTGGTGAGGCAAAGCCCTCTAGGGAGGGGCCCAGGGGAGGGGCGAGAGCCGGATGTATGAGTGTTAATGGCCGCTTGGGGGCAGTTTTACCGTATTTTCTGCGCGTAAAGCGGCTCGCGGGCGCTTTCCACGGCCCGTTTCTTTTTTTTTTGTTCTACTGAAGCGGCTCAGGGGCCCCAAGATGGCCCAAGAGGGCACCAAAACGACCCAAAGACGGCCCCAAGAGAGCTCTGGATGGTCTCAAGACGGTCCAAGAGAGCCTCGAGACGGTTCCAGAGACCTTCCAGAGGTCCCTCGAGGGCCTGAGGAGCCCCAAAAAATTGATGTCCTCAAATGTTTGACTGTTTTTGTGTGTTCTCGCCTTTTCGGGCCCAGCCGGGCCCAACACGGCCCATGAGGTCCCAAAGCTCGTCCCAAGACGGCCCCAGAGCCCCCCAATGAGGCAGAAAACGGTCCAAGACCCCCCAGGCGGCCCAAGACGGCCCCAAAACAGCCCCAGATGGCCCCAAGACGGCCCCAAGAGAGCCCCAAGAGAGCCCCAAGAGGCCCAAAGACGCTCCCAAGAGGGCCCCAAGAGGCCACCCCCCAAACCCCCCCAACGAGCCGCCCCCCCACCACCCCACCCCCCCACCCCCCACCCTCCCCCACCCCACCTCCCCACCCCCCCACCCCCCCCCCAGCCCCCCCCACAAAGCTTCCCTCCCCCCCCCCCACCCCCGCCCCCCCACCCAAGCGCATCCACCACACCCCCCCCCCCCACCCCCCCACACAACCACACCACAAAACCCACCCTCTCCCCCACCCCCCCCAACCCCCCCCCCACCCCATCCCAACCCCCCCCCGACCTCCCCCCACCCCCCCCCCCACCCCCCCCCCCCCCCACCCCCCCCTTGCGATCCCATCCCCAAGAGGCCCCCAAGAGAGCCCCAAGACGGCCGAAGGCTTCCAAGACGTCCCTAGACGGCCCACAAGGGCCCTAAGACGGCCCAGGTTTGCCCCAAAAGGGCTCCCGAGGGGCTCCAAAAGGGTCCCAAGAAGACCCCGACGAGGCCCAAGAGACGCTCAAGAACACCATGGCTCCCATCAGCGAGCGGTGACGTAACGAGCTCTTGACACCAAGGCTCCCCAGAACGCGGTGACGTACAAAACTCGTCACACCAAGGCTCCCGAGAGCGAGCGGCAACGTAACAGCCTCTGAACACCAGGGCTCCCAACGGAGAGCGGCGACGTAACAAGCTCTTCACAACAAGGCTCCCAAGAGCGAAGGGTGCCATGAGCCCTCTCGGGCCAGTTCCTGAGGCGCTCTTTCCGTTTACGCGCCGGTCCAGGTTCTAATGGTTTGAATTTCGGCAATGTTCGGCCCAAGACGGCCCCCCAAGAGCGCCTAAGAGGACCCAAGACAGCTCCAAAAGCGCCGAAGACGGCGACGGAGAGGTCCAAGAGGGCCCGAAGACAGCCCAAGAACGCTCCAAGAGGGCCCAAGATGGCTTCAAGACAGCCCAAGAGGCCCCCGAGACGCCCCAAGAGGCCCCCAAAGGGGACCTCCAAGAGGCAAACATCGTCCCATTCCCGAAGGAAAACAACGCATATGTTTAGTATACTCGCTTCTCTGGTCTTCACAGCGTCCAGAACGGCCCTTATGCCCCAAGACCGCCCCAAGACGGCCCCAGGATCCCCCAAGACGGCCGATGTGGGCGTCAAGACGGCCCCAGAGAGCCCCAAGACGGCCCAAGAGAGGGCCCCTGAGGGCCCAGAGAGATTTTCAAAAGGGCCCCACGGGGACCCAGTTGGGCCCCCAGAGGGCCCCAAGACGGCCCAAGCCCGCCAAAACGGCCCAAGAGGGCCCCGGGACGGCCCAAAAGGGCCCCAAGGCGGCCCAACAGAGTTGCAAAAGGACCCCCAGGAAGGCCCAGGGATGCAATGTTCATATCGATTTTCGCAAGGCTGGCTGCTAGATTTTGTTATGCCGCACCGAAGCCTTAACACCAACAGGGCCTAAGCCAGCGACCTCGCGCCCTCACAAACTAATCGCGCTTTCCGTCCCCATGCCAAGCAGGTCGAGTGGCCTTCGGCCCGTCACGCCACCGTGCCTGGGCTGTGGGTGTGAAGCTTCTCGGATGTTCGCTGGGATTTCCTGGGAGGCTGCCCTGGGGCCTCTGAGAGGCAGATTGGACGCCTCTTGAGGGCCGTTTGTGGGACTCTTGGGGCCTCTTTTTGGGCCTCTTGGAGGCCGTTTGGGGCCTCTTGGAGGCCTCCTGGGGGCCTCTTGGGGCCTCCTGGGTGTCTCTTGGAGCCTCCTGGGGGCCTCTTGGGGCGGAAGGTTTGGATTTTCGGTTATTATTCTATTTTTTTTGACCCTTTTGGGAGCCGTTGTTTTGGGGCCCTCTTTGGCCGTTTTGGATGCCTGTGGGGTTGTCTTTGGGCCTTCTTGGGCCCTTTCGGGATCTCTTGGAGGCCTCTGGGGCGGGGCCTTCTTGGAGCGGCCTTGGAGGCCTCCAGGGCCGTCTGGGAGCGTTCGGGAGCCGAAAATGCAAGGAGAACGCCCAAATCTTTCAAACACCAAAGGGAAAACATTGATTATGGCTCCTGGGGACCTTCTTGTGGTGCCTCTTGGGGGCCTCTTGGGCGTCTTGGAGGCCTCTCGGGCCGTCTAGGGCCATCTCGAGCGCCCTGGGGGATCGTTCGGCGACTCGGGGCCTCCGTAGGCCGTCGTGGGAGCTTCTCGGGGCCCTCTGGGCTCGCCTCGGGGCCCTCCTGCGCCCGAGAGAGGCCGGCGGGAAGCCGCGGCCAGCCCCCCAGGGGGCACGCGCCAAGCCAAGCCCAAGAGGACTTGAGAATTTTGGGTCCCAGGGTCCCGGCCCCGAATGGAGTCCTCGGGAATGAGGACTGAGGCTCAGGGGAGTGGGCAAAGGACCTGAGAGCGCGCCCACTCCGTGCCCAGAGGCACGGTGGCGGACATGCCACCCATCCTGCGGGCGCTCTCCGATGTAAGCTGCTTGGCGCAGTACAGTCTGCATGGGAGGCTGGCGGAGCTCCCTGCGAACTACGATGCGCACACGCAGCAGTTCAAGTTCACATGGTCATCCCATTTCAAATGCCACGCTTCGGTGGAAGGCGCAGGAGCAGAGGCGCCTCCGTTGTCGATACTTTCTTCCAGCGCGCCTGAGTTCAGGGGCGTCAGGAAAATTTGCTACCCGGATGGGTTGCCGATGGAGCTGGGCTGGCAGTGGAAAGGGACCATGATCAACCCGTTCTTCTTCGAGCCCCACCGGTGCCGAGACCTCTTCACGCGGCAGCTTCCCAAGGGGCAGGGCCTCCCGCCGCAGTGGATGATGCACCACCCTAGCGAGGGCGAGGTGCTGGCCAGGCAGTCCGAAATCCCACCCCAGCTCGCCAAGCTGGGCTGGTGGACCTTCGGCACGGTGCGCGCCAACCCCGGCCTGCAGCTCCGCAGGCTGGCGACCACGCTGCTCGGCCACGAGCAGGGCCGGAGGCTGGACCTTCACTCGGAGGCGCTCCTGAACCTCGCCCTGCAGGCGTCGACCCAGATCGGCCCCTGCGTCGCCGGCGAGCTGCCCGCGGCAGCGGCCTGGAAGCAGGATCTCGGGGTGCAGGAGTGGATGGAGGACTTCGCCCACGGGCTGAGCGACAGGGCGCAGGAGCTGGCGCACAAGCGCAGGGGCCACCAGGCCCTGCTGCTCCTCGTCGTGGTGGCGAACTATTTGGTCCAGTGGCACGAGGCGCCCTTCCAACGTGTCCTTCGCTCTTGCTGGAACGTGGCCGAGCGCTGGGCCGCGCAGGTGGCGGAGCTCCTGCAGAACACGGCGCACGAGGACACTGAGCGCCTCGCGGAGCTCCGTTGCCTGAGGTGCACCTTCGCTGTGTACGAGCTCCTCGCCAGACGCGTGTGCCCCAAGGTCTTGGACGCCGTGGCTGCCGCCCGATTGCTTGAGCTCCGGGTGCGCATCGCAGAATCCGCACTTCTGGACCAGGCCCTGGACCAGGAGCTCGCATGCTGGGTCAGCGAGACGATGCTGCACCGCGAGGCGGAGCTCGTCGCCTCCTGCGCCGGCCCAGGGGGCTGCACCATCCTCGGAGGTGCAGCCCGCGTCGTTGTGCCCTGGGTCGAGGCGGACTTGTTGTGGCATCAGGTTGATGCTGGGCCGCTCTTCACGACCACGTCCAAGAGTGGCGACGTCTTCCACGTGCACCTGCACACAGGGGTCGTCAGGCAGAACGGGCTCCAGAGCGGCCGGCTTCCCGATGCCATACAGAAGCACGGCCTTTACGCGCGAGTCTTCGGGAAGGCCTTCAGCCCCCCGGTCATGCAGACGTCGCCGACGGAGTTCAGGAGCAAGGAGGTCTTTGCGGACCGCTTCTACCGCTTCGCGGCCACCGCGTCCGGGGCGCTTTTGATCAGGGAGCTGAAGACGGCGGATGCAGACGACGGGGTGCTCCTGATCCCCCCCGGGCTCGTGGCCTTGCCTCCGCCTCTCGTGGAGGCGTGCAGCCATTGGCTGGACTGCGCCACCGGCCGGCTCGAGGTTCGGCCAGAGGACTGCAGACAGAAGGCGCCGTTGTTTGTGGCGCAGCTGCGACGAGTTGGATCGTTGCTTCCTTCCCTTTCCTTGTACGCGGACGTGCACAGGGTGGCTGACAAGCGCAGGCTGCTCCCGACATTGGCCACGGAGCTCCGGCCAATCACGACAGTGCTGTCCAAGTTCGACGACGCCCAGTACATCTTGTGCTTCGGCGCTGAGGGGACCAGCGAAACAGCATCTGGCCCCTGCGAACTGCAGCAGGTCGAGTTCTTTCGCGACGGATGCTCCCGCCTCACGTTCCACGTGGGGGAGGGAGGCGAGCTGGGCTCGGTAGATTTCCGCGGGTACACGCTGCGCCCATGCCAGCAGGTCGAGACCCTGCTCGGCATGGAGCAGTACCTGGTCCTCCGCGCCCGCGCGCCGACGGAGGGGCAGCGCCCAGAAACGGTGGTGCTGATCCCGAACGCGATGGTACAGCCCGCAGTGCCAATGCATGTGCAGACGAGCACGCAGGGTCGCATCGTGTACAGGGCGCTCGCCGGGCAGGACGACCCCGACAAGGGACTCCGGCCCAAGAACCCGTCCTCCGCGCTCTCGCTGGCCGATCATGTGGAGAAGGGGTGGGAGGAACGGGTGGCCTCCAGGTACCTGTCCGCCACACTGGACCCCGTGGTCGCGCTCCTGTACTCGGCCATGGCGATCGCCAAAGGCGCCCCCCTCGAGGGATTGCGGATCGCAGCCATCGACCTGGCGATGCTTCCGGACGCTACTGAAGTCGTCGACATCTCTGACAATGTGGCCTGCACGGCCGCGGGCTTGCCGCGGACGGGAAGGGCGTCCCACCTCGGGATCGGGCACCGGATGGTATGTCTCGCAGGCGACGTCCCTGCCGCCGCGATCGTATCTGTGGTGTCATGGCTTCAGGTGCTCGAGGCGAGCGGTTGCGAGGCGAAGGCGCTCATTCCCCTTCAGCAGCACTGTCAGCGCATCCGTGAGTTCCGGGAGCACGTCCCATCTGCCCTTCAGGAAGCACTGTTCAAGGCGCTGCAGCCGAGGCGCTCTGGCCCCGACCAGGCCGAGGTTCACGACGCCGTACCCGACGCCGTACCCGACGCCGTATCCGACGCCGTCCCCGACGGCCTTCCCGACGACCTACCCGACGGCCTTCCCGACGTCATACACCGGTGTCGCGTGCACTTGCCTCACCAGTCAGGCCGATCGCCGGAATTCTTCGCCTTCGCGCTGGATCGAGAGGTCGGCCGTCTCAAGTCCGAGAGGACAGACGCCAGGCTCCTCCTGGCCGCCTGCTACGCGAAGTGCCACTCCGCCCTCCCCGACCCGCTCACAGGAGCCACAGGGGTTGAGGCGGCGATCGAGGAGCTGCTGCACTGCTGGCAGAATAAGCCGTACACCGAGAGGGAGCACGAGGTGATGTCAGAGATCTTCGAGGAGGGCTCGGGGCGGAAGTTGGCGTTGCGCTGCCTGGCCAATCTGCTTTGGGCGGACAGTCAGGACACCTACTTCATGCACGGCTTGGAGAGGCCGCAGCAGTTCTGCAGGAAGTGGGATCCAGAGGAGGACACGCTGGAGCTGGCGTGTCGAGTGAGGGAGCTGATGCCGACATCTGCCTGGCTCCCGGCGGCCGCAGAGATGCAAGTCTTCGGAGGCCAGCTCCTCGGTAGAGACCGCGCTCTCAATCGCGCGGCCCCCGGGGCCACGGATCCAAATCACCACTTCGAGAAGGCGGCGTTCGTCCTCTTCGCGCCGCAGCTTTTGCGGCGCGACTTTGCAGCCGAACTGAAGAAGACCAGCTTCTACATGAAAGATGTTGCTTGTGAGGCGCCAGCAGGAAGCTCTGTGCTGGACTGGGACGCGTGCCTGCGACCAGAGACCTTTCTGGCGCTCTACAGCGAGGCTGCGGCAGCTGCGGCAGCGCCCCGGAGCGACGGCCGCCAGGCGTTCTTCTTGAAGCTGGCCTTCTACGCAGTGTGCAATTCAGCCAGCATTAAGGATGAGACGTGGACCTTGCTGCAGGTTCTATTTCTCGTCTCGCAGCATGGGAAGCGGCCCAGCATTCCCCAAGCACCCCGGCGCCTCCTCAGCTGCGACACGGTTCCACGGTGTTCGACCCATGCGATCTCAGAGCTGACCTCTCGGATAGCTTCGATCAACGACGACATCACGTCCGAGCTCCGCAACCCGCATGCAGACCACCTGATTTCAGCGTTGCGGAGGCAGGCGCAGGCCGTGGAGACGAAGCGCGACCTTGCCCAGGCCCTCAGCGACTTCTTCGACGAAGTCGGAGCCTCGTGCAACGCCGCGCGATCGCTGGTCCTGGCCCCCCACTTGCCGCGAGTGCTGGCAAACCCGACGAGCCCAGAGCTGCCGGGCGTCGTCGGCGCGGCACCCTCCGTCGGGGTTTCACTCTGCAGCAACGCCGTCGGCGACGACGGCCTGGTCGCGTCGATCGAGGCAGAGCTCCGCTCTTGCTGGCGTGTGGGAGCTGCGACTGCTGCGACGGCCGGCGAGGGCGAGGGCGAGGGCGGCGAGGCGAGGGCAGCGGAGCTCGCGGCGAGGCTCGATGCAGCGAGGGCGGAGCTGAAGCGGGTCAGCGAGCAGGTCGATCGGCTGCGCCAGAGGGCCGCGCGGCGAGACGAGGCGGCGGACGACGAGGGCGACGAGATGCAGGAGGACTCCGAAGAGGAGGGGCGCCAGGCGGAGCTGCAGAGCCGCGAGGCCAGGCTCAGGAAGGAGGTGAAGTTCCTCGCGAGCGCGCGAGGCCGGGCGCGGATCGACCTGACCTTCCCTTTGGGTGGCTCCGTGCCCCCCCTGGCGGACGATGACGTGCTGCAGCGCCCCCTGGGGAGGAGCATGATGGGGGAGCTCCGCGAGAGCTGGCTCCTGTACATGCAGGAGCTGGCCAGGCCGAAAGCCGTGCTCCTGCGCCGGGACAGCGCATGGTATCATGCCCTCCTCGCCAGGGTGCAGGAGATGCGGCGCACGGCTTGGATCGATCTGCGTGCCGCTGTGGACGCCCTGCCAGGCGGCGCGCACGGCGCAGCCCTGCGCCTCGCGCGCCTGGGCCGGGTCACGCCCGAGGCGACCACGCAGCAGGTGCTTCGCTGGGCGGTCGCGGCCGACGACGACGACCTCGCTGCCAAGGTGGCCGAGGCGAACCCGGCGATCAAGCCGTCGGAGGCCCCGCGGATCCGCGAGTACGTTATCCTCTGCTTGGTGCTGGGGACCTACGAGCATAAGATCCTGAGGCTGCTCGCGCGGCTGCGCGAGCTGCCTGGCGGTGACGGCGGCGGCGTCGAGATGGGGGGAGGCAACGATGGCGGCGGCGGCGGTGGCCACTCGCTCGCGGAGGGCGCGGTGGTCGAGGAGCTGCAGACGATCCGCACTTGGGACCCGCACTTGTGTCCGGAATGGCTCGTGCTCGAGTTCGAGA